>ML786794.1:608057-671881 GCA_009831015.1 Picea engelmannii | reverse complement strand
ATATATATATATATATATATATATATATATATATATATATATATATATATATATATATATATATATATATATATATATATATATATATATATATATATATATAAACTGCGTGATAGAAAAACAAATTTACATCAAAAAGTATATATAAGGGCCAAATCTGGGCCCTCATGCCCATGATATCATCATGAAAAGACTACATAAACATCTAGAGGATCCTAATCCTCCTGCACCACGTTCTTCTCTGAGAAGCACACCACTGCACGGGACACTCGTCGAATCAAGTGATTTAGACTCTCAGGAGCCCCCATTGTGTGCCTCTGCAAATGTAGGGGTACATCTCACCTCCTAAGAGGTGAGACACCAATCATAAGACCTTGGAGACTCCTCTCGACCTCCTGGAGACCCCCCACTACCACCTCATGATCTACAACTATCTACACATCTCCGCGATGCCCTAGTGTTGGTCTCTCCTCCGAACGTGATGCACCTCTATCCGCATGATGAAACAATGTATCTGTTAAAAACCCCTTTGTTTACACATAACAATAATATAAATTTTAAAATAAAAAAACACATGACAAGTTTTTGGTTTCATACCTGACACATCCTAGTCTATACCCTCTGGAAGTAACGAGTCTAGGCTACCCTAAAAATCTACTCTGGCGTATGGGAAATCCTCGATGATGATCAACTAGCGTCTCAACCAAGGAAAGAAATAGGTTGTAAACTTGAATTATGAGTTGGTTCCCAATATTGGAGACAAACTCGTCCACATTTCCATATGTGGTTCAACCACTGGTCATGCCACCGGTGCAATCTACGACTGCATCTGAGGGATTCACTCTAGAAAGAATGAAACCAAAAAGGAACCATACCCGAATTGTTTATGTTTCCCAATCCTGCATTTTGTAATTTGATCCTTCACATTGAGAAGGAAACCTGCACTCCAGTTGAACAACCTTGGCTCCATGCATTGTAGAGCATAATCCATTTGGTATTTTGAGGCCAAATGTGCATTGGTGCTACCTTCCAAGTTGGTTATGGAAAACAATATAGATCGAAGTGTCAAATATATGACCTCTTTGATCACAATTCATCCTTCGACCAATCGTGACCCGTGAATAGAATGATATTCCACGTACACATCAATAGGAAAAGGATTTTCCCATTGTTCAGACAAAATGATAGGATCCCCTCTTCTCGAGAGGCTGGTCAAAAATTATACATCATCTATGTAATATACCAGATATAAAAAGTATGCAAAACAGAAATAAAATGCTAGAAATGGAAGAATAACAACAATATTACCAGAATAATCACCACAATAACACTGAAATGATATAAGAATAATAATAGAAATAACACTTTGATTCTGAGAGAAATGTTCACGGGCCACTTCGAGGGGGAAACCTCCAATCGAGAAGAGCTCTATTACAATAATCTCCAATCTAGGGTTCTCATACCCTCGACTCCTATGTATACTAAATATGTCTATCAAAAGAAGCATCTAGAGGAAGATCCTTCTAGAAGTGGAAGCTTCTATTAGGTCTTCTTACATTCGAATTATTCTATTTTATTACAAGGCCTTATTAATATTGACCTTTATTACCTCTGAATATATTGTTCTACCTATGTGTGGGTTAGGACCCTAACATGTCCCCCCCCTTAAAAACAGCCTTGTCCTCAAGGCTTGAGATGTTGAAATTGTTGCAGAATGGTAGTTGGTTCCCAAGTGGCATCTGCTGGAGTTGTATCTTTCCACTGGATTAACACTTCCTTGATGGTTCTCTGAGATGGGCGACCCTCACGCTGGTCCAAAACTGCTTGTGGATATAGCCAAATGGATCCTTATTCATCTAACTCAAGAAGGTTGGTTTGAATTTGGCACTTAGTTCTGATCCCCTTCCCACACGCTTGAGAATTGTATAAGGACCATAAAATTTGGGCGCTAGCTTCTGACAATGCTCGACCTTGAGGGAATTCTTCTTGTAAGTTTGCAAGTGAAGAAACAACTAATCTCCTTCTTCAAATTGACATTCAGAGTGACCTTGATCTGCTTGTTTCTTCATACGATTTTGTGCCATGACCAAATTCTCTTTGAGGGTATGGAGAATAGCCTCTCGAACTGTAAGTGTTTGGTCAACTTCCTGGACCTTCAAGACACTAAGTATGAGAGAAATTAAGGTGGCTTCTATCCATATATTTATTCAAAAGGAGTCATGTGTGTAGCTGTATGGTATGAATTGTTGTACCACCATTCAGCTAGGGGTAACCATTGAGCCCACTGATTTTTATTTTCCGAGACAAAACACCTCAAATATGTTTCCAAACACTTGTTGACAACTTTTGTTTGACCATCAGTATGGGGATGATAAGATGTACTGAGATGCAATTGGGTGCCTTGTAGCTTGAACAGTTCTTGCCAAAAATTGCTTGTTAAAGTTGGGTCGCGATCAGAAACAATAGAGTGTGGCATGCCATGAATCTTGAAGACCTGATCCATGAAAATTTGGGCCACCGTGGATGTTGTAAATGGTTTTTGAAGAGCACATAAATGAGCATACTTGGAAAGGCGATCAACAACCACCATGAAGATTGATTTATTTCTCAATTTGGGTAAGCCTATAATAAAATCCATAGAGATGTCCTTCCAAATAGGAGGTGGAATCGGGAGTGGTTGTAGTGGGCCTGGATATTTGAATGTTTCTCCCTTGTTGCGTTGACACACATCACATTCAACAACAAAATTATGAATGTCCTGTTTCATACCATCCCAGAAAAAAGAACGTTTGACCCTATCATAGGTTTTGGTGAACCCGGAGTGCCCCGTTGTCGGTGTAGCATGAAGCTTATAATGTACCATGGATTTAAGCTTTGATTGTTTACTTAAATACAAACAGCCTTTGTATCGAAGCTCATCATGGAGCCAAGAGTATCCTGGGGGAGCTGGAACACTAGACTGCAATTGTTGGATCAACTATGAACTTTTGGGATCTTGTAGCCATTATTGGCGAACAGCTTGGAGCCAATCTGGTACAATGAAGGAAACAGAAAAAAGGGATCCTTCATCTTCATATTTGTGGGAAAGTGCATCTGCAACCACATTTTTTGTGCCTTTCTTGTAAATTATTTCATAATCATATCCAAATAACTTAGTTACCCATTTTTGTTTCTCCATGGAGGAAATGTGTTGTTCCAAAAAATACTTGAGGCTTTGATGGTCTGTCTTAATTTGGAAGTATTGCCCTAATATATAAGGGCACCAAAAATCAATGGCATGAAAAATATCCAACATTTCCTTTTCATAGATAGATTTTCCCATATTTCTTTCAGATAGTGGCTTGTTGGTAAAGGCCAAAGGCCAACCCTCTTGCATAAGGACAACACTAATTCCTTTCCTTGAAGCATCACATTCCAAGACAAAGGTCTTTGTGAAATCAAGAAGGGCCAGGAATGGAGTGGTGCACATGGACATATTCAAGGTTTGAAAAGCTTGAGCAGTAGCTAGATTCCAAATGAAAGAATTATTTTCTAGGAGAGAAGTGAGAGGTGCTACAATCTTTCCGTAATTCTTAACAAACTTGCGATAATAACCTGTTAAGACCAGAAATCCACACAATCTTTTGAGAGTCTTTGGGTGAGGCCAGTCTTGCATAGCTTCAATATTTTTAGGATCCACCCTGATGCCATCCTTGCCAACCAGATGACCCAAGTACTCTACTTTTGAGGCGCCAAAATCACATTTAGAATGTTTCAGGAAAAGTTGGTGCTGAGAGAGTAGATGGAGAACTCGATCCACATGAGAAATATGTTATGTCCAGGTATTGCTATAGATGACGATATTATCAAAGAAAACTAAGACAAAATGATGGAGAAAAGGATGAAATACATTATTCATGAGGCTTTGGAAGGTGGAGGGGGCATTACACAAGCCAAAGGGCATGACCAAAAACTCATAGTGGCCCTCATGAGTTCTAAAGGCATTCTTGGAAATGTCTTCCTCTTTCATACGTATATGGTGGTAGCCTGAACAAAGATCAAGTTTAGTAAAGAATTGGGTGCCACTCAGTTCATCCAAGAGATCATCAATGACAGGAATGGCAAAATTTGTCTTTAATGGTAAGTTTGTTGAGGGCATGGAAGTCAGAACACATTCACCAAGAACCTTCTTTCTTTAGGACCATGACCACAGGAGAAGAGTAGGGGATCGTACTAGGGTGGATAACACCTGCATTAAGGATTTCCTAGACCATTTTCTCAATTTCATTTTTTGGGGAAAAGGGGTGACGATACGGACAGATATTGGGAGGAAGGATTCTGGGTACAAGGGGAATGGAATGATCATGAACACCATGTGAAGGAGGGAGTCCTTTGGGAGTGGAAAAGACCACTTTATGTTTATAAAGGATGGCTTGGAGGTCTTGTGGCACCGAGGGTGTTTATGTTGCTTGTATGGCATGGAGTTGAGAAATAGCACCAGAATGACCCTTTTTTAGTAGATTTTCCATGCAATGGGAACTAATGATCTCAGGTGAACCGGCGGTGATGCCTTGGAACTTATATTGATGGCCCTCCTAGTCAAATTGCATGGTTAATTCCTTAAAATCCATGAGAATGGGACCCAAAGTCCTTAGCTAGTCTTCACCCAACACAATGTCACAACTGCCCATGTCGATAGAAAACATATGAGATTTCAGGTGGAAGTCACCAATTTGGAGATGCACATTTTCACAACACCCTCCACATTTCATGGAGCCACCATTGACAATCACGATTTGGAAATTATTGATGGCATGGATGTAGCAATGAGTTTCTTGGGCAATGCGATGATGAATAAAATTATGGGTTCTTCCACTATCAACCAAAATGATGACCTTCCGATGCTTGATGTAACCGATTATCTTGAGGGTTTGGGGAGTAAAGAATCCATTGAGAGAATTGAGGGAAATAACCGGTTCTACTTTGGGAGGGTCTAAGGGAGGGGTTATGTCAGGGGTTTTAGGTGACTCAGACACAAGAAGATTTTCAATATCCTCTTTCGAAATATCCTTAGAGATGGCCATAAACAGCTTTTGTTCCTTACACTTGTGGCCCGAGAAATATTTTTCATCATAATTATAGAAAAGGACTTTGAGTTGGTGTTCAACCATTTCATCCCTAGTCAATTTTTGGATCTTTAGAGGAGTAGAGGGAGTAGTGGGATTTACTGGTTTAGGGCGAGGGATAAAGGAGGGTTTCGGGTTTTGAGAATATACAATCTGTTGTTCTTCTTTAGATCTTTTAGTAGCCTCCACCCAACTCTGAGGCTGAGCCATGAGGACATGGGCCCAAATCGCATCCTTGAGGCCACTAATAAAACATTATCAGAAAAAGGCATCAGACATGCCCTCTGTCTGAAAATCTAGGCGCTCAAAGGAAACTATAAAGTCTTCCACTATTCTTGATTGTTTCAACTTTGTCAAACGACCCAAATGGTTGGTATCAGTGTCAAAGTGTTCATAAAGCTCTGCCACAAAGTATGTCCAAGCAATATACCCTTGACGAGAAGTTTTTCTCCATTGCCACCATTGCTAACGTTCTTGATCTAGATGGAGAACACCATACTGGAGTTTGGCCAAGTCATCTGTAATGCCGTATAAAGAGAAATAATGTTCCATTTGGGTTACCCAACCAATGGGGTCCAAGCCATCAAATTTGTTCACATCCACCCGTGGAAGGCGTAGGTCACATTGAAAGTGATGGTTCTGAAAGTTATGGGAATGAGAGGAATGGTCACCTTCAGTATGTGGAGGTGAGGAAGAGGAAGGGTTATCTGTAGGGATATGCAGTTTGGTGTAGAGTGCCAAAAAGACAGATTCAATCTGGGTGGTGAGGTATTGTTTGATTTCCTCCATTGAGGATTGCATGGTTTTATTGATGGTGGAAACATTGGCACTGATTTGTTTCACTTCTTGTTGGGTCTCAATGAGAATAGATTGCAAGGTGTTGAAGTGAGCTTCCAAGTCTTGGCTACGAGTATGGGCCATGAGGATGGGGGAACTGAAAAGGGGCGGGAGGGGTCAATTTTTATTTATTGATTTATTTTATTTTTTGTCGAAAAATGATATGGATGAATGTGAGAAGGGAGAAGAGATGAATCCAATGGAATAGGTCTCAAATAATGGTGGAAAAAAATCTAGACTTTTTTTTTTTTTAACACCTGCGGAATTATACTCTGGTTTGAAGAATACTGCAGAGAGGAAATTCCCAAATGCTTAACCAGAAAGAAATATGTATTTACTTGGAAACCTGAACAAAGTTGCACGACAATAGATCTTGTCTATTTTAATTTGTTTATGTTTTTGTCACCAAGGGTTAGGTATTCAAGGGTTCTACAAACAAGGGTTTGCCCTGTGCTATAGCTCTCTGATATATGTACGGGGTCCAACAGTAGTACTCGGCCCAATATCTCAAGGCACTAACTAAGGAGGATAGACCATACCCTTAGCCGTACTACCCGACTACCCAGGTACTAGAGAGTATCTTCCCGAGTGATGTTCTCGGTGGCACTATAGCAGTCAGGCGATCGATCGATTTATCTAAAGAGGGATTTAGGAAATCTAGGCCGATCCATACACATGTGTTGTCTGATGTGTATTTCCTGTGTGTATGAATCCCTCAACTGTGGGTTTATGCGCGTAACGACAGATCTTTGTGTCTTAAAGACGTCGGAATACGTCTCTACCCTGAAAAAAAATTTACCCACAATTTCTGCCAAGGAAAGTGCTCTGATACCACTTGTAATATACCAGATATAAAAAGTATGCATAACAAAAATAAAATGCTAGAAATGGCAGAATAACAACAATATAACCAGAATAATCACCACAATAACACTGAAATGATATAAGAATAACAACAGAAATAACACTTTGATTCTGAGAGCAATGTTCACAGGCCTCTTCGATGGGGAAACCTCCAGTCGAGCAAAGGTCTATTACAATAATCTCCAAACTAGGGTTCCCATACCCTCGACTCCTATTTATACTAAATATGTCTATCAAAAGAAGCATCTAGAGGAAGATCCTTCTATAAGCGAAAGCTTCTATTAGGTCTTCTTACATTAAACTTATTCTATTTTATTGCAAGGCCTTATTAATATTGACCTTTATTACATCCGAATATATTGTTCTACCTATGTGCGGGTTAGGACCCTAACAATATAGCTCAATTTTGAGCATTTGTGGCCCAATATGGAACGTTTGTTCGACATCATTCCAGAATCCAATTATATACTCAAGTAGCAAGACTAACTTTTTCATATTTTTCAATTTAAAGTACTTAAGGAGGCCAGAATTCTTCAAATCGGCCCTTGTTTGGCGGTTTTGCAGTGTAGCTATATCATCGACCTCATGCTCATGCACTTTCCACTCGATCATGGTTTTTATCAATGTAAAATGCAAGAACATACAATTAAAAGCCATTAATCATCTCCTCACATCATTTTTTGGGTATTTTAGTATAAATATCAATTTATTTTTCAATTCAGCGTCGGTGCTCCCTTAAACGCATCCACGGGCTGCTAGCTCTCCCCTGGCATACATACTAGGGCATCAAAAACACGGTCGACACTTTCGTCAACCCTTTGAGGGAGCGTCGATCTGGTTTGGCACCTAGGGCTTTCTAGGGAGCCTAGGATGAGACTAAAAACTACCTAAAAATAATTTCTAAACTGTAAAAAATGATTAGAAAGAGTTAATGACCAACCTGATCTGGACAGAAGTGAAAACGGTTGATCATAGCTCCTATGCCAACAACTTCAAAATCGTCATTCGAAGTCGAAATTACCACTACTAGAAGATTTTGGTACAAATGAAATGGTAAATAACATTTTTATCCCTATTTCATTGTTATAGGTTTCATTTTTGCTAATCTATAGTCTATTTTGGGTTTTAAAATATTTTTCGAAGATGTCACTAATACCCTGGAATGTAGATTTGTCATCACTTGCAGTTTTCAAAGAATTATTTTTTTGTTTAACCTTTTCACACTAACAAGCACGGTCTTAGTTCTTTCTCATGCTCGAAAAAAAAACATGAGAATGTAACCGAGTAAACTTTTATCTATTTTTCGGACTCGTAAGGATATACAAAAAAGGATCCCCCTGGAGTCTCCTTTAAGATCTTTTCAGACTCTCTAAACATGAAAATATTGTCGAGTGATCTTTCTTCCTTTCACACTCATTTAAAAGGTTTTGAAAGAGCATATCCCGAGTAATATTTTATCTCTTTTTCAGAATTCAGAGACTAATATTACAAAAAAGGACAACCCTGGAGTCATCTTTAAGTTATTTTCAAACTCTTTAAACATGAAAAACCACCGATTTTTCCTTCTCTTGACTCGTTAAAAATTCATAGCTCCAGTTCGTTAAACAAAAGAAGAGGAACTTTCCGAAGGTGAGTTATATCGAGCATGTGTTATCCTACTCGAGCTCGTAAAAATAAAAAGAGGTATTTTTCTATCTAGATGGGGGAAAAAATTGAAGGAAGCAAGCCCAACCATTTTTTGGAATCATCACAAGTCACTCTTCTAGTCTCCCTTGAACACGACACATTGGTTTTACATACATTTTAATGCGCTAAACCTCTACAATGAACCAATCCTATGAGTTTCTTTACTCCTTTGGGTCACTTGATGAAATTCACAATATCCACTACATCATGTTTTGGTCCATGTTGTGCTTTTGTTGTTTGTGCCTCAGTTTTTAAGGGAAGTATCCACCTTGAGAGTCAACCATCACAAATTTCTATTTTCAATACCCATGTCAGTCCATGCTCATTTGATTCACCATATTACATCTCTATGTCAGTTTTGTGTCGTTGATGGGGGATACATAAAGGCTCTCCTTCAACGAGTCTTTTCCTATCGACTTCAACACATTATTCAGGACTTAGACTTAGAAACTAGTTATTACCTTGGGACCTGCATGCCTCAATGGCATGTTCCTCTCTTCTGACAGTGAGTTTACATCATTGACCTCTAATTGGATGATTCCACAAATCTTCGACTTCATCTCATCTATTCACATTCTTTGGATTGTACTACAGTACCTTGGGATTCATTGACATCATTGGTCATTTCCCTCACACTTGTTAACAATTTACCTCAATGACTGGAAATCAAGTGGTTTCTACCATGTTAGACATCAAAACATCTATTCACATGGCTAGATTCGTACCACATTGGGATTGGGAAGAAGACCCTAGATTGAGTGTTCACTCTGATATCTACTGTACCCAGGCTATGAAAGGAGACCATTTGAGTACATTGATATATATATTGTCACATAGATCCACTTTTTATTGGTTTGTGGCTATGTTTTGTCATCTTGTATATCCACTGTGTATTTCCTGTGGCTACGATCAGTCCATGTCATGGAATTATCGATCCACATTGTATCTTTGGTGGCTATACCCTTAATTCAATATGATTATGGATCCACACTATATTTGGTGGATGCCATACCTTAAAATTCCTTTATCACTCAAGCATAGGTATGCATGCCTTGGGTTTGAAACATGTCATAACATTTGTTTGATGGTTGTTTGTAGCTTATACCAGGTTCTCTGACTCCATACCCTTGCTTCAAAAGTCTACAAAGTACTTCAGTCATCAGTTTCCATATTCTGACCTCTCACTTTGGGGGGAAATTTGTTACATGTCAAAATTACTCACTTTGATGATGTATCATTGTCATTATCATAAGTGTGGCAAGTGTTGCACTTTTGTCTCAATTGTCGCAACTGTCGCAAAGATCATACTATTTTCTCACATGTGTCGCATCATGAACGACATCATAAGAACACTTGGGACATACTCTAAGACCCGTTAGGAGATGAAAATATATATTTGGAGATCAGTGCTCCCATGCCCACTTTCAAGGAGCGCTAGCGCTCCTTTCCTTATTAGTAGGGAGCGCTGCAATGCTATGTGGCCAACTTTGAGGGAGTGTCAATTTGTTGAGAAAATCTTGGGGAAAAGTCCCCCTTATCTCTAAGGAAAACTAAGAAGCATCCGAGTCAGTTTGTCTCGAATCCAAGTTCAAGGCTAGATCTAAGAAGAATCCCATGACTGATGGAGTTATATCCTTCACTTATCCCAAGAATATATAAGGTGGTTGAACCTCTCAATCCCTATATAAGGAGGCATTATCATGGTGAAAAGGGGGAATAATCAGTGAAAAGTATTGTCATTCTGATCGTGGATATTTTGAGCAAGGGGTTGGACAAGGAGGACTTGGTGAGGCTGCTGCCTCTACATCTACATTTGTAAGCACCTTGTTTTGTTCTCATTAATATATATGTGCTTGAACTGTTTCCTTCAAGTTTGTATACATTTGCATGGCCTTGTCTCTTTTGATCAATCTAGTTTTAAACTAATCTTGGTAGAATAGGAAGTATATTTTGTCTTTGTTGTCTATTGGATTACAAAAATCGTTGAAGAACTTGAAGGTCAAGTTCAACCTGGACCGAGTGATGACAAACTTCATAAAAAGGTACTCATACTTTCTTCCTCTTTTCCTTTGACTAGTTTAGCTACATTTAAAGGAATGTTAGTGTTCAAAGTTAGAATTATTTTGTCTTGGTCATAGGGGTCTAATATCCAAGAGGACATTCACCTATCCGCAGGGGAATTTTCCTACAACAGGATGAACAGGATGTTGATGGAAAAATAAAGGTGCATTCTCAGTGGTGTTGGGTTAGGGAATTAATTCTGGGAAGAGGCAGTGGGTACTGCATGTTAGCTAGTCAACATATCACCCTCATCGTCATTGGATGACAAGACTCCACAAGAGGTATGGACTGGTAAGAAACCTTCTATCAGACATCTCAAGGTATTTGGTTGTGAGGCTTATGTTCATGTTCCAAAGGAAAACATGAGTAAGCTAGATACAAAGGTTCGAAATTGCATCATTATTGGGTATAAAGATGGTCTTAAAGGTTATAAGCTTTGGAACCTAGAAACTAACAAGGTTGTGTATAGATGAGATATGGTATTTAGATAAATGAAGGATTTTGTTAAACATGAAGTCCTACCAAGTAAGGGAGAACCAAAGAAAATATAGTTTGATGTAAAGGATGATGAATCAGACTCTACAAAAGAACAAGAATAATAATAAGAAGATCCTCACACTCCAGTATTGAGGAGATCGGTTAGAGAAATAAGGCTACCAGAAAGGTATACTCCATTTGATTTATGTTCAAATTTTGCTTTGTCTATTACTGATGATGATCCTAGAACTGTCAGGGAGGAAGTGGATTCAGAGGATGGAAAGATCTGGAAAAATGCCATGGATGAAGAAATGGAAGCCTTGAATAAGAATAAGGCTTGGGATCTAGTGGAGTTGCCAACTGGAAGAAATCCCATTAGCAACAAGTATGTATTTAAAAATAAGTTGAATGCATAAGGCAAAGTGGAGAAATACAAAGCTTGGTTAATAGCAAAGGGTTATTCCCACATCGAGGGAATTTATTTTGGTGAGATTTTTTCTCATGTTTCCAAGTTAACTTCTATAAGATTTGTGTTATATGTTTCTGTTGCATTTGATTTTGAAGTAGAACATATGGATGTGAAGATAACATTCCTACATGGGGATTTGGAAGAATAAATCTATATGAATCATCGAGAAGGATTTGTTGTGAAGGGAAAGAAAGAGCTAGTATGCAAGCATAAAAAGTATATGTATGGTTTAAAACAATCATCAAGGATGTGGTAACAAAAATTTGATACTTATATGCTAGGACTTGGCTTCACAAGAAGCAAAGAGGACCACTGTGTGTGTTTTAAATTAATTGGTGATCATTTGATTTATTTGGTCTTGTATGTGGATGACATATTGCTGATAGGAAACAACAAGGAGATTATCCAGGATGTGAAAACTCAGTTGTCCTCTAAATTTGACATGAAGGATCTTGGTGCTTCAAATTTCATTTTGGGCATGGAAATTAAAACAGATCGGAAAAAGAGGAAACTCTGGTTAAATCAGAGAAAATATGTGGAGAAAATATTGCAGAGGTTTAATATGAAGGCATGTAAACCGGTCAAGGTCCCTATTCCTGTTGGTGTAAAGTTGTCTGTGGATCAGTGTCACAAGAAACATGAAGAGGAGAAGGAAATGTCTCGTGTTCCATATGCGAGTGCAATTGGAAGTTTTGTGTATGCAATGGTCTGTACTAGATAGGACATTTCACATGCAGTGGGAGTTTTGAGAAGGTGTATATCAAAACCAGGGAAGGATCATTAGACAACAATAAAAAGGGTTTTCAGGTATTTACATGGCAGTGATAGCTATGGATTGTGCTACCAAGGAAGACCAAGATTGGATAGAGTGTTGGACATACATGGTTTTTTTGATGAAAAATGGGTTGGAGATATGGATGGTAGGAGATCTACAAGTGGGTATGTGTTTAACCTGTTTGGAGGAGAAATCAGTTGGATGAGAAAAAGACAGGTTGTAGTGGCACTTTCAACTACAGAAGTTGAATACATGGAAGCCACTCATGCAAGTAAGGAATCAATATGGTTACAAATATTGTGTTCAAGTATTGGTTTGGTACAACAAGATGTAAGGATATATTGCGACAGTCATAGTGCAATTTTTCTGGCGAAAATCTCGACTTACCATTCAAAGACAAAGCATATTGATATTCAATATCACTTTGTGAGAGACATGGTTGAAGAAAAGAAAGTGTTGTTGATGAAGGTGGAGACTTTGGATAATGTTGTAGATTCATTAACAAAATCTGTGAGAAATGAGAAGTTCTCTTGGTGTAGAGGATCCATGGGAATTGATTCACTGGATTGTTGACTATGTAACCCTGTAACCCCCCTATATGCAAAGAAAAAAACAAGTGGGAGAATGATGGGTATGTGTTATATTCTTTTCACGACTAGCTCTATTGTCTACTACATTGCGACAAGCATGCAAGGGGGTTTGAGGGTAGCGCCCCCAATAATTTTTTGTTTCCTCAAGAAATGTGTCACATTCTTTCTGCGTTTTTCATGTCGCCTCAATTTTAGTGTCCGTTGTTGGGCAGTTTTTTGAAACATGGTTTTTGCCAATGGTTTTCTATTTCCATTTAAGGAATTAGGGTCATTGGGTTAGGGTTTTGGATTTTGTTATCTCCTATATGTATATTGTATTTTAAACAATTATCACTATGAATTAATATAGAATATGTTGGTTTTCCCGATTTGGGTTTCCAGGGGAAAAATCTCTGTGTAATGTGTGTATTTTCCATTGTATCTTTTCTATTCTTTTATTGAAAATATATTTGAAGTAAAATATTGTACAAGGTTAAAATCTACAATGACTTGGGAAGATGAGTTCCTTATATAGAAGCATCCAAGTGTTGGCAGCCACCAATGATTTTCTATTCTTATAACAATCAAAGTTCCCACAAAGAGATTATGTCTTTATGTAGCTTCCATCACCTTTAATTTGTAAATATTTATGGTTCTGAGTTTTGAGGCGATGATTGGGTTAATATTATCTTATTGAGTTTTTTTTGTTTACATTTTCGTTTGTTTTGATTTAAATTCATGACTTTGAGCATGAATTTAAATATAAAACTTGGGTTTGGTTTCATATCTTTTACCTTAGAAATATCGCTTTGAAAGCACCCATATATGGATAAAATTCAAGTCTTATGAACTTATTGATTAATCCACTATCAAAATCTTTGTGTATTATGGATATCATGACTGCATTGGTTCTATAGTTGATCACTGAATTAATTTGTGAAATGTTCGAGCCCACTAAAACGTTGGTTTAACGTTTCATATAGTTCTCATGAGTTCAACTGTTGTATCAACATTCATGTCAATTGGTACATGCATGCTATACATACATTTTCAATTCACTTTGTTGGCTTGAGAATTAATGAGATCATTCATTATGCGAATTGGGGTTTTGTACTATGGAGGGTTTGTCATTCATCGTGGGTAGTGGCCCGTAGTTTTACGAGCTCTCTGTTTTTTTCATTTTCCCCAAATCTTCTTTCCAAGTTATGACAGTCCCCAAAATTTGCAATTTTTATGCCATTACATTTCACATAGACCTCTCTCTGCTCCTTGTCTTATGGAATATTAAACATACACCCTATGGTAGCTATTGTATCCTTTTCGTTGTGGCAATGGTACCCGTAGTTCGTATCGATCTGAACGATTTCCAAGATCTTTTGTCCCATAATGATGCCAAAGATGACCTGAAGGATCATGGGTGGGATGTATTCCTCAAGACGTTTGAAGGATACAACCTCCCAGTTGCACAGACTTTCGCACAGACTTTTCAAGTATTAGTCATGACCTAGAACAAGCCTCAGGGAAAAATGAAGTACCCATTGTCGATTGTATTCCACGTCAGTCTACCATTACCCCTGTGCACTGCGACAATTGCTTAGATTGGATAGAGCATTATTATAGAGATATTTCACTCTTATAGGCTCAATTTAAATGCTTGACTGCTTAGAATTCTCTATTGGAACAAGAGAACCTAGACTTGAAGGTACACGTAGAGAGAGAAAATAAAAGATTCAAGAGGGCTAGGAATATAATCATTAAAAATACAACTATTTTCAAGGCTATCATAAATTTCGAACTGCCAGATCCTTCTTTGGCTAATTTCTAATGGTAAAATGTTTTTTTTTTTTATTCCATTTTGTTATGAAAAATCGAAATAGGGAGATTTAATTTGATTTCTTTTGCTAATAATAAGACTAGCTACAGAATCTATGATTATGTAACCAGTCTCTTTTGAATAATAATTAGTATTGTTATTTGAATATCAAATCGGTTTTTCTATATACAGGAAATGGATGATTATGATGTTGATTGCATGGAGCAAACACCTTGAATCATATGCTCAATTATTCAACAGCTTTTGCCTTTCTATGTTTATAAAACTTTGGTTTATTTTTGACAAACCAACTCATGCATGAGTGATTTCTAGTTTCACTATTTTTGTAATATTATCTGAGTTTTGTGGATTCAACTCTATCTTGTATGATAAGAGTATTTGAATCTTGAACTAGTTTAAATACTGGTCACTCTTAGTAGTGAGGACATATTCAATTGGAACACATTATGGACATATGAATTTCAAGATAGATATGGAGAAGTTGTTCACTACTTGGCTTTAGACCAGCGTGGTGCTTACCCATTATGTTTTACCTTTATGTTATGAAATTTTATTACTGTTAGCAACAATTTTGGTATCGGGGCTCAAAGGTACGCAGGTCTGCAGGATGGCCTGGGAAGCGTCCAAGCGCAGCACGGAGGAACCCCTTTTAGTTACAATATGAGCGAATGGGTGAAGTTTTGTTGACGGCCGCCGAAATCCACCTATAAAGCTGATCAATGGTCGTCGGGATTTAGGGACTGCCAATTTTCCCTGGGGTTAATGTAGGAGATAGCTCCAATGATTCAAGAAAAATCTGGGTCGTCCGATCCAACTGAGACAGGTGACTTCCAGTCGATGTATCGGGGATCAGAGTTTCGGTAAACAACGAGCCTCCCATTTGTTGCAGTTGAGATTGTCGATTGGTGAAATGCCGAAAGCACCTTTGAAGCCGAGCCCATGGTCCTAGCACTAAGTCACTTCAAGTGAGCCTGTGAATGAGGATGACTCCCTTTTAAATATCGAATTCCCCCTCGTCCATTCATCCTAAGGATGCGTGGTGCAAGATCCAGCCGCGTCGGTGTTTCGGCATTTGGGAGTTCATATGGTGAAGGTTTTATGTCTTTGAACATCACAAAACCCCGAACCCCAATAGCGCCGAAAGTGCCAAAACTGGGGCCCGCGACATCACGAAGAATTTTCAACCGTCCATCTAAATGGAACACCTGGCAACAAACTGAGCCATCTCAACGTTTCTCCCATCACGACTCCAAGGCACAAAAAAGCACCTCCGTTATGTTCTGATGCACGAGATGCCGAGCGAGTCCCGGACCCGGGCCCACAGCAGCGTCGGGTGAGTTCAAGACCGTCAGATCTTAGAGGGATGCATGGCACCAGATTGAGCTGTCTCGGTGTTTCGCTCATCACGATTTCAAATTGCAGGAATATCTCCTTCCCATTCGCGAACGCCGAAAGCGCATTGGAAATAAGCACATGGTCACATCCCATGGTCACTTGGGGAGAGGAAGGAGCTGCGTAAAGAAGGCCAAAGGTGCCGAGTTCAGTTACAGAGGGGATCATCGTGATCTCTAGGTGCCATCGGACCTGATCCCAATACTATTTCTAGCATTGAAGTAAATGAAGGCAAGAGCAGGTGATTGAAGCCTCCTTTCATTCATTAAGTGAGGGGAATGGAGGGTCTGGCGAGCCGCCTTCTCATAGAGTTCCTATGTATCGATTTTCTCAAAGAATCCATGATGAAGTCCTCAACTCGACAGAGAAGTCTGCGCACGCTAGCCGAGCACTTAATGGCTCAGCTACCCTCCTTACAGGAGCCATGCATAGTTAAGGTGGCGCTTAAAGAAAGATATCGGTATGAGTTTGACCGAAGGGACACCAAGCCTTGGGTGACTGGGCACGCCTCTGTGAGGTGAATTTTCTTGAGTATATAGACTCAGTCTTTGTATTTTGTAAGCATCGATGGTTGAGCAAAGCTCCCGATTGTAAGGTTTTGATGAAGCACTGGTCACTCTGGTTAATGTAAAAGGCATTTGATATTTCTTACCTTATGGATGTCAGCTTCCCTTCCATTTCTTTGTTTACTATGTTAGAAAAACTCAGAATTGGAGGATCCAGTCGAGTTGGGGTTGTTATAGGATGATGTAGGTTGGATCACTGTAATAGTCACATTGTTTATAATCGGTTCTTGTGATGTTCTCAGCGCTGAAATGACTTGGAATTGAAGGATTCAGTCGAGTCACCCCTCATCTCTTCGAAACTCTGGACCAAGAGGATCTTGGTTTCTGAGTTTTTCATCTTCAAGCTTTCGAAGGCCTGTTGCCTGAGGCAGTCTTGCTCACCCTTCTCACAATTCTTCCATCTATCGACCTTTAATCAACTTACTGACATAAGTTGGATCAAGACCTCCCTTGCTTTCTACATACCAGGCCCAGTTTCCTGAGTTAAAGCTATATTGTCTTGAGTCTTCATCCATCTAATCACCCCATTAAACAAATCCTGACACAAAACTGATGGGCATTGGGCTCTGCTCCTGCAAGCAATCCAGGGGTGACTTTTGACGCTAACATTTTTGGCGTCGTTTCCGGAGATGAAGTTGAATATTTTCCCTGGGATTGAATGACAACGATCAACTGATTCTGAAGGTGCATCAGATATCAGAATTATCAAGATTGTTGCTATGCACCTGGCGACTCCATTGTGACGACTCCACAGCGGTGAACTTGCTCTATTAATTGTGGCTTTCAGAGGCAGACACATGCGGTCTCATCCACAACTGCCTCTAGCTACGCCTAAAACAAATCCAGAAACGGTGCTCATAAAGGGAAAGGCCTCTGAAGAAGAAGCGTCCACCACTGAACTAGGTAATCCACCATATCCTCCTATGGGAACTCCTTTTTCTTCTCCTCAGTCTCTTGATAGACCTATTTCTGAAGTTTCCCATTTCCTAAATTTCAGGAGTGTTCCTGTTGAGTTTTCCTCTCCTGGTCTGGGACTAGAGGGACAAGACATTGTCACTCCCCTCTCCCCTGAAGCTGTACCTTGGCATAGATTCGGGACCACAAAATATTTCCCCACTCCTATCTTTACTACTCCTGTGCAAAGAGAAGCACCTGCTGACTTGAGCTCATTAGCCTTCTTCTTAAATCCCCTCTTGTTTCCCACTCCACTTCGGAACTCATTCCCAATAGCCCCTTCACAAACTCCTTCTCCTCCCAGTTCTCCTCTACCTAATATTCCTATGGCTGGTGCTAATCCCCCTCTGAATATAATGGATGCCATAGTCACTGCTAGATATGCTCCCTTATTTCTTCCCCATCCTATGAATCCTCTCCCTACTGAAGATTACTTGAAATACATGCCCAAGTTCACTGGGGAAGGAGACATAACTACCGAAGAGCACCTGGCTACTTTATACAGTTATGCAGACAACCTCAACATTGAAAATGAAGATGTCTGGATGAGAGTCTTTTTCCAGAGCCTGGATGGCGAGGTGAGGAAATGGTTCAGAGGATTGGCCCCCAGATCTATTGTTGGGATCGAAGCCCTGGATAATGCTTTCCTGAGGCAGTGGGGCGATAGGAAAGATTTCATGTACTACATGATAGAGTTCGGGTCTTTGAAAAAGATGGAAGGAGAGTCTATCTTTGACTTCTCCAAAAGATTTAATAAGATGTATAATAAAATCCCCACCGAAATAAAACCCTCAGAAGCCTCGGCCAAAATTTCTTATGCTAGTGCGTTTGGCCCCGATTTTTGTCTTTTGTTGAGAGAAAGAAGAGCCACCTCCTTATCTCAAATGCAATACATGGCCATAGAGGTGGAATCCAATGTGTTAGTAGCCAATAGACTGAGAAGAAAGACCGACTCATACAAGAGGAGGGGAAGGTCGGAAGCCTCAACTTCTGGCCCATCAGTCCCCCACCCTCAAGTGGATGAATTGACCAGGATGGTGAAGTCTCTGTCCGCAGAGATGGAGAGAATGAGGGTGGAAGGGAGGCAAGCATACAAAGGTCCCCAAAACATTGAAAAGGGAGGAGGTTTCAGAAGGCCCAACAATATTTCTTCCCCAACTATGCCAAGAGAGAGGGAAAGAGACAGAGAAGACCAGAAGATTCAGGCCCCTTTTCAAAATAATTTTGTGGCCGAAGGGGAAGAAGGGGAAACAGATAGGCTTGATCCTAAAATCCATTGCTTCGGAGACACTCCTCCTTTTCCTCATCTCACTCAATCAGCATACGAGGAGTCTCTCATGGGCAGTCAACTAAATGAACTGAGCAAAGGAGACAAGGCTAGTGGCGGCCAAGGTAGGTATGATCTGCGTTCCAAGAAAAGGATAGTAGCACCTGATGTTCCTGAGTGGTCCACTAGAACATAGAATCCTGCTAATGAAGTAGAATAAAACCATAGAGGTAAGAATACCCAACCCCTCTCTCCCATTATACAAAGTCATTCTCCCGAAATAAGAGAAATCCCAAATCTCTCATCTTCTTTTAATTTTGAGCATGAGATTCAAAATATTAGAATCCCTGTGCCCCTGACCAAGCTAATTAAACATGAAGAATTCAAAAAATGCTTCTCTGAGCTATTACAGTTTGAATCCTCATGCCTTCCCACAGACTCCATCAACTTGCAAGATGAAAAACCTACAGTCATTCTAGGCCCTATGGTAGAAGATAGATATGACTCATCCCCCCCTTTCTATACATCCCTGAACATACATGACAAGGTACTGCATAACTGCTTGATGGATTCGGGGGCTTCTCATAACCTCATGCCTAAAAATATCATGGAAGAGTTAGAACTAGAAGTCACTCGAGCCTATCATGACCTCTATTCATTTGACTCCAGGAAAGTTTAGTGTCTGGGAGTTATCAAAGACTTGGTTGTGACCTTGTTTCAGTTGCCCATGAAAAGTGTGGTCATGGATATTGTAGTGGCTGATGTCCCCCCCAAGTTCGGTATGTTGTTATCAAGATCTTGGATAAAAATACTGGGGGGAACTTTGCATATGGACCTCACATACGCTACTATCCTAGTGTTTGGAGGAGAGCATAGAAGATTATACAGGGAAGCCCAGCTGGCCTATATAATTAGCGATGAGGCCAACCCTACCAACCATCCCATTTTTTCCTTAGACACTGATTTAGGTTCCAGCATGCTTCAACTCACCCATGCTACCAAACCTCCTCTTAAACTCAGAAAGAAGCCCACCATTTCCCCTAAATTTCCTCCCTCCATCACCCCTGTCTAGAAAATGTTCTTTGATGGAGCCTCTTACAGGGAAGGCGTTGGAGCTGGGGTGGTCTTTGTGTCACCTGCTTAGGAAATCGTATCTCTTTCATACAAATTAGAATTTGAAGCTACCAACAATGTGGCAGAGTATGAGGCTCTTGTTCTAGGATTAAGAGATGTGAGGGAAATGTAAATTCAAGAAGTAGCAGTGTTCGATGATGCAGAGTTGGTGGTCCAACAGATCAGAAACGCTTATCAGGATAAGCATCCTTGACTCAGAAGCTACAGAAATTAGGTGTGGGACCTAGTTGACAGTTTCTTCTCAGCATTTAACATTTCTTTCATCCCAAGAGAGGAGAACATAATGGCAGATTCCTTGGCTACATCAGCAAGTAATTTCAAAGTACCCTTGCCACCTAAATTCAGATATGATGTGGAGGTGAAATATAGGCCCTCCATACCTGACAACGTCAAACATTGGAAGGTATTCGAGGATGTTCTCAAGATCAAGAAGTTCTTGGAGACTGTCAAAGAATTTTTAGAAATGCACATCGACCAAGACTCTGTCTCTGAAGAAAAGTTTGGTGGGGGTAGTTTTCTGGATAAGATTGCAAAGTGTAACATTGTGCAGCTTCCCAGTAATCATATTCCAAGAGGTCTGGTTCCTTTGGAAAGGATTTTTGATAGAAATGATGTGTCAATAAAAGGATAAACCTCGGAGGATGACACTGGTACTATTCAGTGCAACATTGGGATTGAGAGTGAGCCCAAGTTTGTCAAATTGTCAAGAAGACTGACAAAGGAGTAGAGGTCTGAATACATTGGACTTTTGAGGGAATTTGCCGATTTTTTCGCCTGGACCTATGACACCTCTGTCATCGAGCATAAAATCCCATTAAAAGAGGAGGCAAAGCCATTTAGGTAGAATTTGAGACAGATCAATCCTATGTTGCTACCTATCATGGAGAGGGAAGTGAAGAAGTTGCTTCAAGCTCATATCATTGTACCGCTGAGATACTCAGAGTGGGTGGCCAACCTGGTGCCAGTAAGGAAAAAGAATGGAGAGATCCGGCTCTGTGTAGACTTCAGAAACCTGAACAGGAGCTCACGAAAGGATAACTACCCCTTGCCAAAGATGGAACATATACTGCAAAGGGTAACAGGAGCTTCTAGGATGTCCATGATTGATGGTTTCTCTAGCTACAATCAAGTCTCTATTCTTCCTGAGGATAGGGAAAAGACAACATTCACCACTCCATGGGGAACATTCATGTATGCCAAGATGTCGTTTGGATTAATGAATGCAGGGGCAACGTTTCAACGTGCCATGGACATAGCTTTTGTTGGGGAAAATGATAAATTTATGGTCGTTTATCTAGATGACATCACAGTGTTTTCAAAATCTGATAAAGAACACCGTCGTCATCTCAGGAAGGTCTTCCTAAAATGCATAAATTTTGGCATCTCATTAAACCCCAAGAAATCTCTGTTCACCATGCAGGAGGGAAAGTTACTAGGCCACATAGTATCAGCGGAAGGAGTCAAAATTGACCCCAGCAAAGTTGAGGCGATACAAGCCTTATCGATCCCAAGGTCCAAGAAGGAGGTCCAATATTTCCTCGGTAAAATTAATTTTCTAAGGAGGTTTGTGCCTAACTTTGCTGAGGAGGTAAAGATTATAACAACCATGTTGAAGAAAGGAAATGAAGTAAGGTGGACCCCTCAATCATGACATTCCTTTGAAAAAATCAAGAAGGCCCTGACTGAAGCTCCTGTTCTTATCAGTCCCGACTACTCAAAGGATTTCATTATTTTCTCCTTTGCCTCCCCTGACACGGTAGCTATTTTTCTATTACAGACAAACGACATTGGGCTAGAGAAGCCTATTGCTTATTTCAGCTGAACATTGAGGGATGCTGAAGTCAAGTATGACAATGTGGAGAAGCAGGCCTATGCTCTAGTAAAAGCTCTCAAAGATTTTAGAACCTACGTCCTACAGTAAAAAATCATTGCCTATGTCCCCTCGGCTGCTGTTAAATACATTCTTATTCAGCGTAACATAGACGGGAGAAGGAGTAAATGGGTAGCCAAAATTCTGGAATTCGACCTGCAAATAAGGCCCACCAAATTGATCAAAGGTCAAGGTTTATCCAAGCTATTGGCTGAAGCAAACTGCCAAGATCTGGGGATAAGTTTCATAAACGAATGCTCAAGGATTCCACAAAGTCGATTGTCTGACATAGAACCTCAAAGGGAGCCCCCATTGGCTCGATGTCTTTGGTATAAGGATGTCATATACTTTCTGCAAGAGCTGTGGCCTCCAAATGGCCTGCCAAGAAACAAAGCAAGAGCTCTGAAGCTCAAGGCAGTCAGATACTGCCTGATCGATCAAGTGTTATATTGGAAAGACCCCTGGGGGTGCTTTTAAAATGTATGAGTCCACAAGAGGCCGAAATGATCATGGATGAATTCCATAGTGGCCTATGTGGAGGGCACCATTTCTGGAAAGCCACAGCCTACAAAATCCTTAGGGCTGGTTACTACTAGCCTACCGTGTTCACTGATGTCTGTAAAAGGGTCAAAGACTACATCGAATGTCAAAAATTTGCAGGAAAGAAGAAGCTCAAGTGTCTGTCGTTAAATCCGATGGTGGTTTTAGAACCTTTATAGCAGTGGGGCCTAGATTTCATTGGGGAAATTCACCCTGCTTCCAGTGGGCAGCACAGGTGGATCCTAACTGCTACAGATTTCTTTACCAAGTGGATTGAAGCTATCCCTACCAGGAGTTCTTCCCACAAGGTAATCATTGGATTCCTGGAGGACCTCATCACAAGGTTCGACTGCCCAAATAAGATTGTCACTGATAATGCAGCTGCTTTCAGGTCTGAGCCATTAGCCAAGTTCTGTGAACAGTTCAGGATCAAACTGATTCACTCCACCCCATATTATCCACAGGGCAACAGTTTAGCAGAATCCTCCAACAAAAGCCTGATAAGGATCATCAAAAGGTTGTTGGAAGACAATAAGAAGGCCTGGCATTCCAGATTAAAATTTTCTCTATGGGCCGACCGAGTGACCACAAAGAGATCTATCGGTGTCTCTCCTTTCCAATTAGTCTATGGGGAAGAGGTTATTTTCCCTTCTCATTTAGCCATTCCTGTAGAAAAATTCCACCAGGACCATCAGGAGGATCCCGATGACATGATCAGAAGGATTCATCAGCTAGTGGAGGTCCAACAGGCTAGGGAGCAGACAATGGACAAAATTCAGGACCATCAGCAGAAGATCAAGCAGGTTTTCGATAAGAAGGCCAAGAAGGAGCGGTTCTAGATAGGAGACCTTGTGCTGAAATGGGATGCTCCTAAACAAGATAAGGGCAAACACAACAAATTTGAAGCCCTGTGGATCGGGCCTTTCAAAATCTCTGAGACTTTCTCAAACAACACTTACCGGTTGCAGGGTTTGGAAGGGGAAGAAGTTTTCAGCAACCTAGTGAATGGGCATTTTCTAAAGAAATTTTTTGTTTGAGTCTCAGATGGCTCCTTTGTTTGTAAATATTGTCCTTTTGTTTCTTTGTTCATTTTCATTTTTATTTTTCGGCTTAATAATGACTCCATAACCCAATAGCAAGGCACTGGAACTGCAAAATGAGTCCTTAGAGCATCACAGGGACGAATCTATCCCCCATGGAGCCTAATGTTAGCAACAATTTTGGTATCGGGGCTCAAAGGTACGCAGGTCTGCAGGATGGCCTGGGAAGCGCCCAAGCGCAGCACGGAGGAACCCCGTTTAGTTACAATACGAGCGAATGGGCGAAGTTTTGTTGACGGCCACCGAAATCCACCTATAAATTTGATCAATGGTCGTCGGGATTTCAGGACTGCCAAGTTTCCCTGGGGTTAATGCGGGAGATAGCACCAATGATTCAAGACAAATCTGGGTCATTCGATCCAACTGAGACAGGTGACTTCCAGTCAATGTATCGGGGATCGGAGTTTCGGTAAACAAGGAGCCTCCCATTCGTTGCAGTTGAGATCGTCGATTGGTGAAATGCCGAAAGAACCTTTGAAGCCGAGCCCTTGGTCCTAGCACTAAGTCACTTCAAGCGAGCATGTGAACGAGGATGGATCCCTTTTAAATATCGAATTCCCCCTTGTCCATTCATCCTAAGGACGCATGGTGCAAGATCCAGCCGCGTCGGTGTTTCAACATTTGGGAGTTCGTATGGTGAAGATTTTATGTCTTTGAACATCATGAAACGCCGAACCCTGACAGTGCTGAAAGCGTCGAAACTGGGGCCCGCGACATCACGAAGAATTTTCAGTCATCCATCTAAAGGGAACACCTGGAAGCAAACTAAGCCATCTCGGTGTTTCACCCATCGCGACTCCAAGGCACAAAAAAGAAGCTCCATTATGTTTCGATGCACGAGATTCCAAGAGAGTCCCAGACCCAGGCCCACAGCAGTGTCGGGTGAGTTCAAGACCGTCAGATCTCAGAGGGATGCGTGGCACCAGATTGAGCCGTCTCAGCATTTCTCTCATCACGATTTCAAATTGCAGGAATAGCTCCTTCCCATTCGCGAACACCAAAAGCGCATTGGAAATAAGCACATGGTCACAGCCCATGGTCACTTGGGGAGAGGAAGGAGCTGTGTAAAGAAGGCCAAAGGCACCGAGTTCTATTACAGAGGGGATCATCATGATCTCTAGGCACCATCGGACCTAATCCCAATATTGTTTCTAGCATTGAAGTAAATGAAGGCAAGAGCAGGTGGTTGAAGCCTCCTTTCATTCATTAAGTGAGGGGAATGGAGGGTCTGGCGAGCCACCTACTCACAGAGGTCCTGTGCATCGATTTTCTCAAAGAAGCCATGCCGAAGTCCTCAACTTGACAGAGAAATCTACGCACGCTAGTCGAGCACTTAATGGCTCAGCTACCCTCCTTATAGGAGCCATGCATAGTTAAGGTGGCACTTAAAGAAAGATATCAGTACGAGTTTGACTGAAGGGACACCAAGCCTTGGGTGACTAGGCATGCCTCTGTGAGGTGAATTTTCCTGAGTATATAGACTTAGTATTTGTATTTTGTAAGCATCGATGGTTGAGCAAAGCTCTCGATTGTAATGTTTTGATGAAGCGTTGGTCACTCTGGTTAATGTAAAAGGCATTTGAGATTTCTTACCTTATGGATGTCAGCTTCCCTTGCATTTCTTTGTTTACTATGTTAGAACAACTTGGAATTGGAGGATCCAGTCGAGTTGGGGATGTTATAGGATGATGTAGGTTGGATCACTGTAATAGTCACATTGTTTCTAATCGGTTCTTGTGATGTTCTCAGCGCTGAAATGACTTGGAATTGAAGGATTCAGTCGAGTCACCCGTCAGCTCTTTGAAACTCTAGACCAAGAGGATCTTGGTTTCTGAGTTTTTCTTCTTCAAGCTTCCAAAGGCCTGTTGCCCGAGGTAGTCTTTCTCACCCTTCTCACAAGTATTCCATCTACTGCCCTTTAATCAACTTACTGACAGAAGTTGGATCAAGACCTCCCTTGCTTTCTACATACCAGGCCTAGTTTCCCGAGTTAAAGCTATATTGTCTTGAGTCTTCATCCATCTGATCACCCCATTAAACAAATCGTGTCATAAAATTGATGGGTGTTGGGCTCTGCTCCTGCAAGAAATCCAAGGGTGACTTCTGACACTAACAATTACATTCATACAACTTTAGTGTGATTATTGTCACTTTAATTCTATCTGTAATGTGTTGTTCTATATTACATCTATGATCAATATGTCATTAAAATATCGTTGATTTATGTTGGATATTTAATGATGCATTACATGAAGGCTTTGTATTAAGTTTCCTTTATTATAAGTATTCATCATTATAAGATCACCAGATCTGTCTATTTATTAGTCTTCTTTTATATTCCTTCTCCAAAACACCTTTGAGTTTGTTCTGGGAGTGTAAGTACCATTTTGTTATAGGTTTCCCACATCAACAATACAACTAGGAGCTAAAATTGCACAGGAGCACAAATTCATTTTAGTTAATTAATTAAAGATTAGTTTATTTGTTCTTTAGTTAGATAGTTTATCAATGAAATAGGAACAATTTGAATTAGCTTTGACTATTTATATGTTCTCAGTTCAATCGCATTCAATTAGTATTCTTTAGTGTTTGTTTTATATTTTAAATATTAAAAAGAAATAGGAAAAATGTATGTTCTTTGTTTATCTACTTTATAAACACTTTCAAAAACATCTATTTCGCAAGATATCCTGTAAATCTTGCAAGTTGTATATACATTGTTCATAACCATATGCACATATACATATTTCTTTTTTGGTGTTCATAAATTATTAAATTTATATCTTTAGTATCATAGCTTCATAGATTAGTTTCATTTCTTTAATTATTTTTTGGACTTTAGTTGGCCAATGGAGCCATTAAACCCGTGAGGTCATTTCATTCCAAATGGATTGGGTTATTTAGACAACCCTAGTCTGGATTTTACCTTCCAGTTGATGGTGTTCCATTCACGCTCGTCAACAAATGGAAATAGAAGGAGAGATTGAATTAAATTGATGGCATGTGGAGGTCGCAAGAATCCTCCCCCACATACTCGCAGTCCTGTCATAATGCATAGTCACTCAGACAATAACGTTACACTTGAAACATCAACTACCTCAAATGATAACCTTGATATTCTCGTTGAACCGGTGACACCAGTTCCTCAAGGGGTCAATGTCAAGAAATTGTTCGTCAGTCACTCATAAGAACTCATAGTGCCTTGGCTTGTATTAGACAACCTGGTAGGCCACTTAATCAACCCCTTAATTTCATGAATATCCAAGAACAACTTCAACGCACTGGCCTGCCCCAAAACCCTTTAGGTGGAAATACTATTAATCCTACTGAAACACTCATCCCTGGAGTAGGAGGATCCAGTATTCCACCATCTCCATCTGATTCTTCTCCATCCTCTTCAGGAGGAGAGTCTTCAGATGAAGGAATATCTTCATCAAAACCATATCAGCCTTCGACACCACCAAATCCCATGGAAAACCAATATAATCCCACCAGAACTTGGCTTGATCAAGATTTCATGGTTGTACCCGGACCCCAACACCCTTTACCAAAACATCTGGACAAATGGTTACCTAAATTCGATCCAGATTCAAAGAAATCTGCTAAAGATCACATCAAAAAATTTATGTTGGCCATTAAACTCCGGAGTGTTGAACACAAGGATGTAGTATGCAGATTATTTCCTTATACTTTTGAGGGAAATGCCTCCACATCATATGTTTCTCAACAACCCCATACCATCGTCTCTTGCGACAAGTTTGAATCTTGTTTTCTGGAAAACTTTGGAGATGATAAATCTCTGGAAGTCTTGGTTATGGAACTCTCAAGCTTAAAAATGAACCTTAAATAAAACGTGAAATACTTTAACCAAATATTTCTTACTTTAAAGAACAAAATCCTTGCAGATTCAATGCCCGCAAAAAGTTTAATTAATTCATATTATGCTAAAGCATTGCACAATAATATAGCCATATGGGTCAACAAGTCTAAAAAGAACACTTTTTTGGAAGCCTTTGAGGAGGCAAGTCAAATTGAGAAAGATATTTTGATTTTAAAAGATAATCTTAAGAGTGAAGTTGAAACAACCTCGTCCTCTAAGAAGAAAATAGAAATTCTCACTAGGCCTCCTCAAACTAAAAATCAACACGAAACTTTAGACTTAGAGAGATTTCATAAATCTTTCCAAAAATTTTCCAATCAGGTCGTCGACTTGAAGATCAGCCGAGGAGGCATCCACAAGAAAATGAAGTTTTAAACCTCCTTTCAGAAAACATTTTCCTCCTAACCGGCCAAACCCAACCACATAAGGTCTAAATTTTGAAAGTTTACAGTATGCTTTGCAAACCATATTAGAAGAACATGATAATTCTACTTATGTTCCTCCTGAAAATTTAGACGATGCAGTTGAGGAAGAGGTACCATAAGAGGAGGATTCATATCCCCCCATTTTCGGTCACTTGTCAGACAATATATTCCAAGCGAATTTCAAAACTGTCCACCCCTACAACAAAAGAAGCAAAACACAAAATAGACCCCCTTTTGAAGTAAGTAAAAATTTGCTTCTGAAACAGTCAAAGCAAACTGAAATTAAACAAATCTTAGTAGCCCCAATTTTAGAATATGATTTAATTGAAGATCTGAAAAAATTGAGGGCTAATATTTGTGTTTTTGAACTGCTGAAATTTCCCCTTATTTTGTAGAAAATGATTCAAAGCATCACTGAAAACAGTAAAAAGAATGACCCTAGCAACAAAAAATCAGCAGAAATTGATTCAAATACATCTAAAATTGTCCCAACCAAAAATAAATCTGAACCTCCAGAAAAAAAGGATTTAGCAGAAAAAACTGTAGCAAATGTAGATAAAACTGTTTTAGGGACAACAACAAAAGATCAGCAAAATTCTGTCCTTAACACTCAGAAAAATGTCCCCCCTTTTTTTTTAACCTTTGAAATTTTTAATAGGAGTGTACATAATTGTATGGACGATTCCGGTGCATCATCAAACATGATGTCTCTATCTGTATTCCAAAAAATTAATGAAGAAGTTAAACCTTTTGATCTCAAAATCATTCAGCTAGATCGAACAAATGTTAAAGTAATTAGTGATCTTAAGAATGTATTGATTAGACTATCATCCAATCCTAAATTTCATCAGATAATTGATATTATCGTTGTTGATATCCCTGAATTTTATGGCTTGTTTTTAAGAAGGGATTGGTCAGAATAGCTGCGCGGTTAATTTTCCACAGATTGGTCTCACTTGTGGCTGCATAAAAATGGATAGCCCAACAAAATCAGGATAAACAGAGAACGTTATATCAAGCATACTGTAACGGACCTGAATGATACAAATGAGCCTTTCGTTACATCTTCAAATTCATTTGAAACATAGGGAATGAATACCTTCTTTGGTAATTTCATGACCGAAATTTCTTCTATCACTGATCCTAGGCAACAATCTGAAGTTACAACCTATACTCGGACACTAGCTTTTCCAGGTATGCCAAGTACTCCTGGTGATGCATAGATCTAGTCCTTATACTTTGACGGATCTAAATCCAAAGAAGGAGAAGGTGCTGGCTATGTACTCGTCGATCTTGTATGTAATAAGAATTTTATTTCTTTTTGGTTAGAGTTCGAATGTACTAATAACATGGTTAAGTACGAAGCACTTCTACAAGGACTTAGGAAATCATTGGATATGGACGTGAAAAACTTGATAGTATTCGGTGATTCAGAAATCGTGGTCAAGCAGGTAAGAAATGCCATACACTGTTTGTCACCACATCTGAAAAGATACCAAACTGAGGTATGGAGTTTGATGCAGACATTTTCAGCATTTAACATAAATTCCATTCCTAGATTGAGTAATTTAGAAGCTTATTTATTGGCCAATGTTTCTTCTAAACTATTTCCCACTAAAGGTCTCTCCCCTAATGCATTTTTCAATTGAACTGTTGTTTAGACCGTCGATCCTAGATAACATCACAAATTGGAGAGTGTTCGATGATGACTAGCAGATCAACAACTTTCTACATATGGAAGACACCTTCCAAGGTGCAATCATTGATGAAGGAATTCATGACGAGAACCTTCAAAACTTCACGGTAATATCTAATCCTCGATCTCATGAATCGACGTCCAAGATGGTAAACTCTATCTCTAGATCTGTTGTGAGACTAGAGAAATTCTATGACTTGCATGATAAATTTAGAGGGGTAGTCAATTATAAAACTAATAGTTCGTCTTTGATCTATGAAACAGTTAATTTAGGAACACAGGATAATATTCAAAATATTAATTTGGGAAAGGGATGTTCCGAGCAAGAAAGATCCGCTTTTATAAAGTTATTTAAAGAATTTAAAGACATTTTTTCTTGTGTGTATGATGACTTGAAAACATTTGACCCTAACATCATACAACATGTTATCCCTATGAAACCCCAGACTCAACCTTTTCAACATAAATTGAGGAAGATGCATCCTAAATTGGAACCCACTCTTAAAAAGGAACTAAACAAATTACTAACTGTAAAGATAATTTTCCCAGTTAGGCACGCACAATGGGCATCTAATTTAGTCCCTGTAAGAAATAAAAATGGTGAAATTCAACTCTATGTCAATTTTTAGAACTTAAACCAAGTGTCTGATAAAGACAACTACCCTGTTCCTCCAATGGAACAAATTCTACAACAGGTGTATGGTTCCGAAAGACTATCTCTTCTAGATGGTTTTTTGAGATATAACAAGGTCCTTATGTCTCCCTCAGACCAGCTTAAAACCACATTTTGTACCCCATGGAGCACTTATGCCTACATGAAAATTCCTTTTGGACTGATAAACATTGATGCCACTTTCTATAGGGCAATGGATATTGCTTTCCATGGCCTCACTAACCAATCATTCATGGTCTATCTCGATAATGTCATAGTCTTCTCTAAAAACAATAAAGATCACTTGTCTCACCTTAGGGCTATCCTAGAACAATGCTGCAAGTTCGGCATATCTCTCAAGCCTAAAAAACGAGTCTTTATAGTAGAGAAATGAAAACTTCTTGGATTTATGGTGTCTAAGGATGGAATGATTATTGACCCCCAAAGAGCCCAAGCTATTGCTAAACTCCCCCCTCCTTCTTCCAAAAAAACCATGCAGTCTTTTTTGGTCAAGATTAATTTCGTCAGAAGGTTTGTCCCAAGCTTCTCAGAAATGGTTAGATCGTTACAGAATTTAATTAAAAAGGATGTTTTGTATCATTGGGGATCACAAGAAATTTACGCTTTCGATTCAATTAGAAAAGCAATAATAGAAGCCCCTTCCTTGATGAGTCTTGATTTTTCTCAGGATTTCACTCTTTACACCTTTTCTTCTGAGAGATCTTATGTTGTTGTGCTTACACATAAAAACGATAAAATCAATGAGATACCCATTTCCTTCATGAGCTCAACTTTTAAAGGAGTACAAATTAATTACTCAGCAATAGATCAATAGGCATATGTTGTTTTCAAAGTAGTGAAACACATCTGGTCTTACCTATTGAAATCCAGAACCAAGGTTATTGTTACTTACCCAACTGTAAGAAATCTGTTAGTACAAAAATAACTGGGTGAGAAAAGGGAAAATTGGATGATGTCACTACAAGAATATGACCTTGAAATAACCCCTGCATAAATTGTTAGAGGTGAAGGCCTGTGTAAACTAGTGGATAATTCAGTTGAAGAACAAGAAAGTCAAATAAACACCTTAATTGTGAATCAACATAACGAAAAACAAATAAGATGTGCACAAGCTACTGATAATTCTTAGTATGAGAACATTAAATTTTATTTAACGCATGGATATGATCCTCGCAATCTTGATCCTAAAAACAGAAGAGCACTTAGGCTTAAATCTGCATATTTCCAGCTAATAAATCATGTATTATTTCAAAGGAACATTGATGGTGTTTTTTTGCATTGTTTGGAAAAGGAAGAGTCAGAAAAAGTGTTATCTGAACTTCATGCAGGTGAAGCCGATGGTCACTTCAGTTGAGATACTGCTGCCCACAAAGTGTTGAGAGCAAGGTACTATTGGCCTACCTTGTTTAAAAATTCCCATGCATTGTCTCGTAAATGCATAATATGCCAAAAGGCTGTAGGACGGGTGAAAAAGGCAACCTTCCCTTTGCAGCTAGTTATTGTAGATACACCTTTTAAGCAATGGGGCCTAGACATCATAGGACCAATTAATCCCTCTTCTTCTCAACATCAAAAGTATATCCTTACAACAACAAACTATTTTACAAGATGGTATGAAGCTGTACCTTTAAAGTCATAAACACAAGTCAGGTAATATATTTTCTGAACTCTCATATCATCACTCGATTCGGCATTCCCGAATATCTTCTTTTTGATAATGCCTCTTACTTTTCGTCCCTTGATATGAATGTTTTTTTCTCTCAGAAAATGGATTAAACTGAAGTATTCTACAAGGTACTACCCTTAAGGAAATGTCTTAGCAGAATCAACAAATAAAAATTTAATCATTATTATTAAAAGGATAGTTTCAGAAAATCACAAGAATTGGCACAATGCACTGTATAATGCACTTTGGGTTGATAGGGTAACCCCAAAATCCTCTTTTTTTAATTCCCCTTTCTTCCTCGACTATGGAAGAGAAGCAATTCTCCCCCCTACATGTCTTACTTCCTTCCCTGTAATTGTCGCAGACATTTCAAGAAGAGGAGTGCACTCCTCTAGAAAATTGAATAAATGCCTTATTAGAACTACAGGAAGTGAGAACACAGGAAAAGAAAAAACTGGATCAGCACCAGCAAATTGTAAAAAGTTGGTTTGATTCAAATTCATCTTCAGATAGTAATTTCAATTTCGAATATCTGGTTCTCAAGTGGGACAAATCCCACGAGGGTAAGGGAGAACATACCAAGTTCCAAAACCTGTGGCTGGGACCATTTGTAATTTCTGAAAAATTGGGTTCCAGCTGTTTTCGTTTCCATAATATAGAGGGACAACCAGACACTTTCCCAGTGAATGGCCAGACCCTCAAGTGACATTTCACCTGATGATTTATGTTCCACCCTTCTGTAAATATTTTGATGTTTTCTTTTTGTTTTTATTTTGGTTCTTTTCATTTTTCTTAATTATGATTTGTTTTCTAAAAATAGTTATGTCTAAGTCACCATTACATTTATGGAAGGGAATCAAAATTTCTCATTCATTAGTAGCAGTTTATAACTTCCTAAGAAATTGAGAAGTAAATTCTAAAACTCAGATAAACAGAAGTAAGTTTCTGTTCCGATCAGTTTTTCTGGTTTCTACTTGAAATTACAAGTAGACATGATTATCATCAATAAACTTCTAACGATGTCCCTGTTTTAAGGAAAACAACTCAAGTATACCTTCTCATCCTCGAGATCGTTTCCTAATAGAAATCTAAGTGTCCAAAGTGTGATGAAGGTCATCAAAAAAGGAGAATGATGTTTAAATGATCAAAAATTTTATTACAAACTATGAGATTTTTTGTATCACCCCACCCTCTTGAATATTATTAAGTTATGCAAATTATAAACAAATTATAGATGGTTGAAAGAACAGTAATGTGTGGGAAGTGTATGTAAACCCATCGAGACGTTGAACAGTTCTACTGGTAGCGGGTAAATGCATGCATGACACCAAGGCAACTTCGTCGAGGTACTGAACAGGCCTGCTGGCAGTGAAGCAATGTTGGGTTTAAGAATATCCTCAGGTGTGTCTTTCAATTTTATCAAGTGCAAGGATTTATCGTATCATGAATGGATGACTCTTGGACATGATAGAGGTACTAGAGTGGGTCAAATGACATCCCTTTCGAGGCTATGGACGCCTGCTGACAGCACTGGCCATGTCAACAATATCAAATTTAACTACATAAGCATCGCTACACTCATAATCTAAGTTAGATGTTGAATTACATTTTTTAGACATAATTACATCTTATGCTAAAACTGCATTATTTCTATATAATTAAAATTGAGAAATCAATGAGCTATTGATGAGAGAAGCGCTCTGCAACTAGGATTAGGGTTTTTAGCCGTACTGTCACAACTTTTGCCCCACTGGGGCTCATGACTCTAAAGGAAGGAGGGCCGAACGACACCTCTTACAGCCAGGCTACTGCGAATGGAAGATCTGGAGAAGGATTAAAATAGTCGACCTTTGATCCCCCACCAGATCTGCACTCAAATCTTTTGATGGAAGGAACTTTCAAGGATCGGGAGATGGATATTGATCCAAAGAATGCGGCTACACCTATTACAGCGTCAACCTCATGGTTGTCAGGTAAATGCATCCCACAAGTTCCACAGGCCCTGAAATACATCATCAACTCACCACGCATAGAAGAACAAAAGCAATATATGTGAGACTATGCCCTAGTAGGAAAATTCCTAGGGCTTTGGTCGTCAAAGCGGGATCTGATCAAATGGATACAATATTGGTGGAAGCCAAAAGGACACTATGAATTGCAACTGGGTTCCAAGGGTTTCTTCACAATCATACTCCACAACCTTAAGGACCGCAATCACATTTTTGATGGAGGGCCTTATTTCTACAACTCAGTCAGACTCTTCTTAAGATTTTGGACCGAGAAGTTCATCCCTGAAAAGGAATATTTCGCGCATGCACCAGTTTGGATTAGACTATACTCTCTCCCCCAGGAATTTTGGCTGGAAGAGGTCTTGGATGGCATAGGTAACACCATTGGAATATATGTTAAGTCTTCAGAAGCCACCAAGAAGAGGTGCTACACCTCCTATGCGTGCATATGTGTATACCTGAATATAGCCAAGCCGCTCCCAGGATCCATAATTCTCAAATACCATGATGAGGATTGGACCCAAACCATCGAGTATGAACACATTTCTTTCAGGTGGAGGAAATGTCATGAGCATGTACATCTCTTCATGGAATGCCTCCTCAATGCTGCTCACAAAGAAGGGAACCCAGAAAGCAGCAAAGATAAGGATGGCTTCACTCAACCAGTAGGAAAAGGAAGACAAGGAGGATGGAAGCAGCGAGCCCAAGTAAGTATGGATCCTTCCACTAGTAATAAATATGCAATACTACAGGATCAACCAAAGAATCCATCAACCTTCACAAACCCCATTGAACTCCACGCGGATAACCTTCCCCAATCTATGAGCCCAGAGAAAGAACGACCATTACATGTGAAGGAATCAGATCACCCACATCTAGACCCTGTTGTCAACCAGCAAGACCATCTGAAGATAGAGGATGGTGATGCTGAAATGGAGCTAGAAGAGAAAGAACTAGCTGGGGTGGATCTGGAGCACCTCGAACACGCCTATAGGCATAAAAAATTGTACACCATACCTAGGGATCAATTACGAAAGGTGCATAAGGTCTTCCTTAACTCCTCAGCTGGATCCACAGCTCGATCCAGCAAGGGCCTGGGAATACAAGGAAATCAGTCAAAGAGTCAGAGAAAAACTCAGAAAGATGGAAAGAAAAGAGGAAGGAAGACTACCAACAAGCTTATACAAGAAATAGGCCACTTCATGGTGAACTCCAGGCAAATCCACCTCATCTCGGACAACTTTCCTCCTCTCCCCACCCCCCCGTCATCATGAAGATTATTTCCTGGAATATAAGAGGCCTCAATGGACGTAGCAAGCAAAAAATGCTACGAGATCTGATCTTTGCGGAGAAACCATACATATTATTATTACAAAAAACAAAGTGCACAATGGAAGATATTGACAGGCTACTCCCCTATTGTTGGAAGCAAGGGGAAGCAATTTCTACTATAGCCACAGGAACAGCTGGAGGACTAGCTATCCTCTGGAACACCAACTCATTACTTATGGAAAACTTTATCACTACCAAGTGGTCCATCACGACAGACTATAGGCTTATCGGCTCTAATAATCCTGGACACCTGACCAATGTCTACGAGCCGGCCAACCCAAGGGATAAGAAATCCTTTCTCAGGAACCTGGAGTACCTATCCACCTTAACTAGGCACAATAGATGGATTGTCGGTGGAGATTACAATCTCATACGTAGTCTGGAGGAAAAAAAAGGGGGATCAAGACGCCTGGATCAGGACTCCAATGACTTCAATAGCCTCATTGACAACCTCAACCTCATCGACCTGGAAGCCATCAATGACATCTATACCTGGACAAATAGAAGAACTGGATCACATCAAATTTCCTACAAACTAGATCGATTCCTCATCTATGACTCCCTTATGCTGGAAGGAACAACTCTGGAAGCAAGCATTCTGAATTTCCCTGGTTCGGACCACTGGCCCATTCAGATATGGTTGAACATGCCAGCCACTCCAGCGAAAAAACCCTTCAGGTTTGAACAGTTTTGGCTCAACCACCTAGATTTCCAAGAAAAAATCCAGGATTGTTGGAGGGCGGCAGAGGTCCCCTGTGGCTCCAAGATGTATAGATTTCAGCAAAAGCTAAAGAACCTCAAGAATATACTGAAACTCTGGAATAAGAAAACCTTTGGCAATATCTTCGATTCCCAAAAGCAGTTGTCAGAACAAATGGGTGTGATTCAAAATCAGATCCGGCTACAAGGGCTAACGGATGAGCATAAAACCCAGGAAGCAGAAGTAAAGCAACAACTAGAGACCAGAAAAGTACAAGAAGAGATTCTATGGAAACAAAAATCATGCATCCAGTGGCTCAAGGAGGGGGACCAAAACACCAAATTCTTTCACAGAACTTCCATTCACCACCGTCATACTAACAAAATTACGCAACTAACCTCCACCAATGGTGAGCCTATTTATTCCCATGAAGACCTGGAGATGACATTGATAGAATATTATAAATATCTCCTCACGGAACCACTCCCAGATAGATCTGAGGCCATAGCTAAGGTCACGCAGCATGTGCCCTCCCTTGTCACTCTGGAGAAAAACTCAACTATGCTCTGACCTATTACAATTTAAGAGGTGGATCAAGTGCTTCAGGACACCCCCAAGTGCAAGGCTCCTAGCCTCGATGGCTTCACCAGCGATTTTTTCAACCATTGTTGGCCAATGATCAGGGTAGAGGTGTGGGAAATCATTGAAGATTCTCGATCTACAGGACAAGTCCTCCAGGCTCTCAATGCAACTTTCCTTACCCTCATCCCCAAAGAGGGGCATTCTTACCATCCTAAGCAGTTTAGACCCATAGCCCTTTGCAACGTCATCTACAAAATTCTAACGAAAGTGATCACACGAAGACTCAAGGCCATCCTCCCAATGATTATCTCTCCGAAGCAATCGGGCTATGTTGAAGGCAGACAAATCCTAGACAACGTCATCATCTCTCATGAAGTGATCCACTCTTTGAAGAAGACCAGAATGCCAGGTATGCTCCTTAAACTAGACCTTTCTATATCCTTTGATAAGATAAGCTGGAACTATATGCGGGAAATGCTCCTTGCCTTTGGCTTCGATAGGCTTTGGGTGACTTGGATTCTGAATCTAACCTCCTCGGGTTTTTTTTCCATCCTTATCAATGGAGTTCCTTATCACCCCTTCTCCCCCTCCAGAGGAATTAGGCAAGGAGACCCTCTTTCCCCCTTCCTCTTCATCATTATGGCCGAGGGTCTTAGCCACTCTATCCAGGCAACCATTGCAAATAACTTGCTGACATGTCTACCTTTGCATGGTATCTCCCCCCCTATCTCGCATAGTGAATTTGTAGATGACACGCTATTGATGGGTACCCCTACAACATGTGAAGCCAACTCCCTCCTCTTGATCCTCCAAACCTTCTCTGAAGCCTCAGGAATGGATTGTAACAAAGATAAGTCCCAAATCTTATTCTTCAATATGCCCCCTCCGATTCAGTGCCATGTCTCTGATATATTGGGTTTCAATCGAAGATCCCTTCTATCCAAATGACTTGGCATCCCCTTGATTGATAATGCCCTCAGGAACTCCTCTTGGGAACAACTCCTTTCCTCTTTTACCAAAAGGATTTCTTCTTGGAACTTCAGATTTCTAAACCTTCCCAGTCGTCTCATTATCCTTCAAGAAGTGCTTCAAGCCCTTCCCATCTACACCTTTTCAGTGCTAGCTGCCCCAAAGTTTATATCCTCACAACCATAAAAATATTACAGAGGAACTTCCTCTGGCAAGGCCTCAAAATAGGGAAGAAAATATCGCTAATCAGTTGGGACAAACTCTGCCAACCCAAAGCACAGGGAGGCCTTGGACTACGAGACCCCTACATTGTGAATAAAGTCCTTAGCACCAAGATCTGGTGGCATTGGCTAAAAAATCCCAAGGATCTCTGGGAAAGGATATGGAAAAGGAAATATGCACCAGATCTGGTGGAAAAAAACTTAATACGATGGAACGGGGACAACCCAGGATCCTTAATCAGGGCAGTGGCTAAGCAGAACAAGCATCTAGTAACTCGACATGCTTTCTGGGAAATTAGAAATGGGAAAACAACCCCCTTCTGGAAAGATTCCTAGCAGCAATGGCCAATTTTGGACCACGAGGATTGGGCTGAGCATATCAGCACCCAAGCTACACATGCGGGCCTGAAAAAAGTTGTTGACTACTGGAAAGACTGTTAGTCTCCAGTTTTTCCTATGTTTTTGCCTACATCATACCAAAAAGACCTCTATTTTCATACCTAGTACCACTCCCTTCTGGCCTTGTTATGACACATGTGACCCCTTTTTTACAACTAAGTGGGCTATTCAAGGTATTCTTACGTTTCAAGTTATTTTTATGTATTTTGATACTTTAAATTAACGTTGATACTAATGAGGTATGAGTTTAGGTACTATTTCTTTGAAACAACACTTACCAGTACTAGGTACCAGCTTGCACCCAGTGGAGCCCGAAGAAGCTGCTAAAGATCTGCACGACATGGCCAGAGTGGTAGACAGCGCGATTTACATGACAGATTGAGTCATCACTCATACGTTGATTCAAAGAAAGATTATAGAACTAAGTTGTTAATACTTTATGATTCACATCTTCTTGACACTTCGTGTCATGAAGATGTGGAGACCGTTTTAACTGTTTTTGAGTTATTTTCGGATCTGGGATCCATTTGAATTAATACATTATGTTTTAAACTATTTTTGAGGAGGATCTATAAAGACAGAGGATCGTTCCTAAGAAAGGGGGGTTATGTTATGTTATGAGACATATATTTTCAGCTAATACAATTTGCCTTTACGTTATGTTACTTCATTGTCATATGAATTGAGTCATTTTCTGAGTAAATGAAGCGTGAAGAATGAACAGTGTTTGCATGGAATGATAGCTGAGTAGCTTTGGTTTTCTTTTCGGAGATTGTAGCTCTTGGTTGGGCCCGCCAACAGGTGCAAGTCGCTGCCTTTTTCTGTATTAGCATTAGTTTATTTCAGTATCTTAGGATTTGCATGCATGTTAGCTTATTTGAGTTTGGAAATTAACTTGTTCAGATTCTTTCTTAACCATTCTTCGAACTGTATCGTTTCCAGCGTATTAAATATATTCTACGTAATGAATGTTGAAAGCGTAATTGATTCATGTAGAACTTAAAACATGAACTAGATTTGCTCTGCTTTCAGTTTTCAATTTGAACGTGAATTAAAAGGAATGCGAGTTTGAATTTACTCTGTTTTGGTTAGGATAGTTAGTTTATTCTGTTCTGTTAGGATAGCTAGGTTGCAATTGAATTAGAGGAAGCTTCTAGTACTAGTAGGGTAAATAGGATATTTCTTTATTTTTCTGTGGATAGATTCAGACTTATTTTTGATGTTTAGATTAAAAGGATTTTAGGAAATAGAAGGTAGGATACATTGTTTTCTGTGTCATTAGTTTACTTTCTGTGACATACTCTATTTCTGGTATAATTTGGTGTTACTTAGTTTGATTGCTGAAGTAGTTTCATTTTGAAATAGACATCTTACTTCTAGAATTAATTCAAAGGTAGTTGTTAAAGATATTTCATTTCTGTTTAGAATTGAATGTTATAGAATTTAAATGAGAATGATTTAGTTAGAATGCTTTTGTTTAAATTAGAATAAATGAAATATATTAGAGATAACTTAGGCTTAGAGCAGAATAGACAATTAGGTTCTAGTCCTGCACATACAGTGTTTGTGTCTCAAAGTTTACCTCCCTGGGTTGACATTTTATGTAAGCTATTATAGAGATATAATTAGCCCAACATTTTGGCACTGTTGCCAGGGAGGCATTAAAATGGACTGGAGGTTAGATGTTGTCAGATCGTCAATAGGTAAGCAAATTTTCATTTTCTTTTCAATTAATGCAAAATTACTGTAGGAGTATTTTAGTTTAATCATTTTACTATTTTAGTTTTGATTTCATAGTAATTCTGTTTGAATATAGGTCAGTTGCACCCATAACACTTAGTCTTAATTAGTTTCTTTACTTTGGAGTTATTTACATTTCTTCAAAAAGGATTTAGATTAGTTTAAAAAAAATAAAATTCAAAGATCATTTGGGTACTGTAAGACCCTGGTTACTAATCCACCTGTGGAGTAGGACAGCTGAACCAGAACAAGTTTAGAGATGTTCAAAAACTTGTTGAGTAGAGAAGGGCTTATTACTACAAGGAGTTTTCATAATCCTTGTCACAACATCAGATCCATGTCTAAAGATGAATCCATCTTTCCAAGTGAGCAACAAATCAATGAATATCCTCACCATGAAGACCTAGACCTATTCAGCTATGCTTCCTCATTTGATGAAGGAGCTCAAGAATTATGGGAAGGAGAGGAAGAACACTTAGAACCTGAAATTGCAGAATTTCTTGCTTGCTTGAGACCAGAAGAAGAATATCAGCWTGGCTTGACAAGCCTAGCCAATCAAGRATTTATTCAAGTATGGACTGATACAGTTTGTCCATTCCAGCCTTTTACTTTTCAGCAACTTTTGAAATCAAGATCATATGAGGAGTTGGTTCTTTATATCTTGACTTTTGTTCATAAACACTGTATGGACAATCATGATTTAGAAGTCTTGATTCGGAGGTGGTTACACTGGGAGTATGCATACACTTGAAGGAAAATTTTTACTTCCAGTAGAGTAGGGTAGAATAGGAAATAAAAAAAATAGGAATAAAAAAAGTAAAGAGAAAAATAAGCTTTACTATGAAAACCAGCTTGCCTGGCGTAGTTTAGCAAGAGTCTAGTTAGAAAACTAGGTTACTGGCTAGCTAGACTCCCAAATAAAGTTCGTTGGTGCCTACTTCATTTTCTTCACAAATCATGTTCAGTGCTTAGCTGGATGATGGAAGATTCATCAAGGCTTTCCTTCCAACAAAGTTTCAACCCATCGACTCCAAATCATTTTCTGGGTTTGAAACTCGAGATATTTTTAGATACCTTGGAGCCTGCATGCCTCAATGGTAGGTATCCTTTTCATTTGCCAAGGAAATACATCAATGCTTCTTGGCAAAAGAATTCTACAGTTCATTCAACTTCAACAAATCTATTCATGACTGTTTGAATGTATCTAGTGCCTTGATTCCCATTGACATCAAAGGTGGGACATCTCGCACTGGTTAACAACTTTCCTTATTGGTTGGTAATCCAGTGACTTCTACCTATGTTCTACATCAACAAAATCTATTCACATAGGTAGACCTTCACAAAAAGGAAGTATTTGGATGAAGACTTTGCAGTTTTGGTACTCATGGATAGTTTCATTAGTTTGTAGTTTTGAAGAACAGTCTATTCTTCTATTTTCTATAAGAAATCTAGTAACATTCAACACAGTGGACAGCCTATCAGAAGAGAAATCCTCAGTCTTGTAGCAACACAATTTTTGGAACAAAACAAGAACAGAAAATTGTGTTCTGTTACAGAAATTTCATTCTGCCATAGTACCTACAACATCCAGCAAAACCCTGACAGTCCAAAGTATTTTTAAAAAATTTGATCCTGAAGGGTAACATTGATCTAAGGACAAAATAAAAGCCAGGTTCAGGGATAATCATCGGATAATTTGCTGTTATAAACAGGAAGTTTTTCTTCTCAGCAGGATATTATTGGTTCAAATTTCTCTGCAAATCTCGGATTGTTTCATCAGTACCAGTCCGAACCAGCACAGGATCCATCAGCTATGGTGGTCATCAAAAATACAAGTGCAGATCACAATTTTCGCGCCCTTCAGATACAGACTTGAATTCAAAATCTCTACAGCAAGAAATGGTAACAAGGGGATAGGTAATCTAACTCAGGTACGCTTAGTTCATGTTGGTTTAATGTATTTAAATTACATATTAATAGTTTGAACTGAGAATGCTTTGTTACCCCATAATGTTTCATTATATCCACACTCTGTACCTGATAAACCAATCCGCATCAACATTTCATGTCACCAAGTTCACATGACTCATTTATGATAACACTCTGCACTCATGTACGACTACCATCATTTCCCTACACGCCATTGACCCCCACGACAATTCAAACGCTCTACTATGATTCTTCTTCCAGCTACCTCACACATCACACTCTATTTTCCTATTACCCTCATCTAAGTTTCGTTGCTTACCTGTAGACCGTTCCTGTGATAACAAGTGAAATCATGGTGGTAAATCGTCATGAACCGGAGACATATGCAGATGTATAGGCCCTTCCAGAGTATGAAGCAACCAGAGACATCTTTTAGAAAGAGGGATGGGAGCCATTTTTCAAAAAATTCGATGGATATGATGACTCAATTACGCTTCAGTTCACTCTGCGTTTTCAGGGTGGGTTTGCTAAAGTGGGTGAGCTAGAATTCGAGGTCACCGAAAAATTCATTTCTGAGGCAATTCAACTGCCCACCATTGGTCAGAGATGGAAAAAGGGTCAGCCTGTTGACAAGAAACTCTGCACGCAGCTTCTGAAACCACAGTACCGGAAGATACAATGGTCAGAGGGCACATCACGGTCATGGTTAGAACCAAAATGGGCTCAATTGCTGGCTATCCTCCAACGTTACCTTACTTGCGAAGGACGGTATACAATCGTATTTCCTTGCCATACCCGCCTCCTGCTGCATTTCAAAGGTAATCATCTAATGAACATACCCTACTTTCTGTTGAAAAGTTTAAAGAAAATGGAAGAACAGGTTCGAAAGGCCAAAGATTTTCAAGGAAGTTTATTTCATTTTGGTCTTGTAAAGATATTGATTAAGTATGCGTTGTCCCAAAAACAAGAAACTTGGGATATATTCGCTATAAGAACCCTAGCCTCTAACAAGTCTAAAGATAAAAGTGTTAAGCCCACTCCTCCAAAGATGAAGCTGAACTCTAGGAAAAAGAGTATTAAAACCCTGACCAAAATCTATGATGACCCTAAGAATATACCAGATAGCACAATTGAAGCCAGTACTGGAGACCCTGGTACAAAACATTCATTTGATGCCCATGGGTTTGATGGGGTGGAAACCAATCATGAAACTGTGAAGAACACTACCCCTACGGAGGCAAATGTTGAAACTCAGATTCCTGCCCCAGTTGCTATGAACATTATTGATGTGGAAGAACTGGCAGAGTTGACTAACAGACCTAGGATAAACTCAAAACGGAAATGTAAAAGCACATTGTCGGGTATGGATAGCTCTGTGCCCAGTTACCCACCACAGGAGAAGTTAAAAAGTAGGGATCGTGAGGAGGCTCCAGAACCTTCTGAAATGACTTGGACTCTGTCCCAATTAATTCGAAAAGCCTGTAAAGTGGATCGGAAAGCTACTATGCCCAAACGAATTGAGCAGAATGAGCCAATTCGAGTACCAATAGATACTCCTGCTCGGATACATAGAGATTTCACTCCTGAACCTATCCCAGTTGACACCTATGAACGAAGTCCAGATGAGTTCACTCATGCATCCAGTCCTCAAACATAGCCAGGACAAAATAAAACATTTGAAACCTACTGTGAAATTTCGTCTAGTAAATCCTTGAGACCAATGGTATCCAGATTAGAAAGCAGGAATAATAGGTTGAAAGAGAAGCTACATGAGTACACCATATTGGATCGGCATATCAAAACAGAAAATGAACTCATGAAAGTCAGGGTAACTCATTTCTTGTCCAAAATTGAAAGATTAAAACAGAAGAATAATGGTCTTTTCCAAAGGAATAGGAGACTACAGAAGACTGCCAGAAAGCATATTATCATCAACCAAGTCCTCAAGAAAGAAATCAGAAATATGAAGAAACATGAGAGGTTACAAATGTTGGTTGCAGCTGTTGCAATGCTCTGATTGATATCAGTCTTTGACTTTTTTTTTTGTTGCCTGAGGACAGGCAAAGACTTCAGTTTGGGGGCATGTTAGTCTCCATTTTTGCCTATGTTTTTGCTGACATCATACCAAAAAGACCTCTATTTTCATACCTAGTACCACTCCCTTCTGGACTTGTTATGACACATCTGACCCCTTTTTTACAACTAAGTGGGCTATTCAAGGTATTCTTACGTTTCAAGTTATTTTTATGTATTTTGATACTTTAAATTAACGTTGATACAAATGAGGTATGAGTTTAGGTACTATTTCTTTGAAACAACACTTACCAGTACCAGGTACCAGCTTGCACCCAGTGGAGCCCGAAGAAGCTGCTAAAGATCCGCACGACATGGCCATAGTGGTAGACAACGTGATTTACATGACAGATTGAGTCATCACTCATACGCTGATTCAAAGCAAGATTATAGAACTAAGTTGTTAATACTTTATGATTCACATCTTCTTGACACTTCGTGTCATGAAGATGTGGAGACCGTTTTAACTGTTTTTGAGTTATTTTCGGATCTGGGATCCATTTGAATTAATGCATTCTGTTTTAAACTATTTTTGAGGAGGATCTATAAAGACAGAGGATCGCTCCTAAGAAAGGGGGGTTATGTTATGTTATGAGACATATATTTTCAGCTAATACAATTTGCCTTTACGTTATGTTACTTCGCTGTCATATGAATTGAGTCATTTTCTGAGTAAATGAAGCGTGAAGAATGAACAGTGTTTGCATGGAATGATAGCTGAGTAGCTTTGGTTTTCTTTTCAGCGATTGTACCTCTTGGTTGGGCCCGCCAACAGGTGCAATTCACTGCCTTTTTCTGTATTAGCATTAGTTTATTTCAGTATCTTAGGATTTGCATGCATGTTAGCTTATTTGAGTTTGGAAATTAACTTGTTCAGATTCTTGCTTAACCATTCTTCAAACTGTATCGTTTCCAGCGTATTAAATATATTCTACGTGATGAATGTTGAAAGCGTAATTGATTCCTGTAGAACTTAAAACATGAACTAGATTTGCTCTGCTTTCAGTTTTCAATTTGAACGTGAATTAAAAGGAATGCGAGTTTGAATTTACTCTGTTTTGGTTAGGATAGTTAGTTTATTATGTTCTGTTAGGATAGCTAGGTTGCAATTGAATTAGAGGAAGCTTCCAGTACCAGTAGGGTAAATAGGATATTTCTTTATTTTTCTGTGGATAGTTTCAGACTTATTTTTGATGTTTAGATTAAAAGGATTTTAGGAAATAGAAGGTAGGATACATTGTTTTCGGTGTCATTAGTTTACTTTCTGTGACATACTCTGTTTCTGGTATAATTTGTTGTTACTTAGTTTGATTGCTGAAGTAGTTTCATTTTGAAATAGACATCTTACTTCTAGAATTAATTCAAAGGTAGTTGTTAAAGATATTTCATTTCTGTTTAGAATTGAATGCTGTAGAATTTAAATGAGAATGATTTAGTTAGAATGCTTTTGTTTAAATTAGAATAAATGAAATATATTAGATATAACTTAGGCTTAGAGCAGAATAAACAATTAGGTTCCAGTCCTGCACATACAGTGTTTGTGTCTCAAAGTTTACCTCCCTGGGTTGACATTTTATGTAAGCTATTATAGAGATATAATTATCCCAACAAAGACAATCCCCCAGAAGACACCTGGTGACGTTGGCACCTTGTTATAGGATAAATCCGTAAGTGCGGACACAAACCGATCTCCCTAGATCCACCTGGATCTAGAACAAATCAAGACAGAATAATACTCTTTCCCTAGATTTAGACTATTGAATGAATTAGGAAGTAAGAATCATGGACATACCTTTTGATTGCTTCCTTTAGTCTTTGTTGTACCAGCTTCACTCCAATGCTCTTGTGCATTCAAGACCAGGACAGCTCAAACCAATCAAAGTGAAAACAACTTAATATATTCAACAGTTAATCTATGCATATGATCAAGGAATTATGCAATAAAGTAGACTTAGCTTTATGGGAAAGGGACATATTACTGTATCATATTGATAGAAAGCAAATCTTACAACCTGAGCCTTGATGTTGCAAACCTCCTTTTGATGGCCCTTGGCTCTGACACACACACTTTCTCACTTGCATGAAGAAGATCAACCACCTTTGATAACCTTGTTGGAGTTCTCAGCTGGTGTAGCATCAATCCTTCATACAATCTTTCACAAATTCTCCAATATCTTCTTAACCTTGTTTGCTTCTAACCTTTTCCATGAGAATCGTCTCAATATATAAGAGAGAATGAATTAGTTACCTAGACAAGAATGATCCCAAAATATCAGGAAAGCCAGTACTTAAATAACCATTCGAATGCCATCTCATCCTTCTAGAAGATTCCCTTCTAGAAGCTTCGAGAATTCATCCTTTTTCCTTTCTTTAGAAAGTGTTCGCACCCTAGCAGTTAGACATAGTGCGAACCTCTCACACCTTGGCTTAAGACAGCCTGTGAGAATCATGCATTCTCACAGGAAAATGTATTGGTAGCCTGCGAACCTTCCTTAAAAATGTGATTTCTGGAGATAGATGAAGGTAACTTTTCTCAGGAGAAATTTCTAATGAAGAGCCTGAGTACACCATCTTTAATACATCATCATGATGACTAAAATCATGTGGATCTATGCAAGCAAATTCAAATCAAGACGACATAGCCACGAAACATACACAGTGGATCTATGTGTCGCAAATTATACATACTCCATCGCAACCTGGATCACCAAGATAATATCCAGGGTCTTAAATCTCGTCGCCCAAAGTACGAATCTAACCATGTGATTACATGTGTTGAAGTCGAACCTGGTAGAAACCACTTGATTACTGGTCATTGATGAAACCGTTAACAAGTGCAAGGGAAATCACCATTGATGTTAATGACTCCTAAGGTACCATAGTACAATCCATCGACTGTGAATAAATGAGTTGATGTCGAACATTCGATGGAATCTTTCGATCAGGGGTCAATGATGTAAACCCACTGTCGAAAGCGAGGAAACTTTCCATTAAGGCATGCAAGATCCAAGGTACTAAATAATTTCTAAGTTTTGATTCTGGATAATGAGTCGAATTCGACGGAACAAAACTCGTCACAGAAGGGCCTTGATGTATCCCCCATCAATGACACGAAATGAGTAACAGAGTTTGAAGGTGAAACAGAGCATTTTTCAAATTGGATTGGACACAGAGAAGGCTGACTCGAAGAGAATGGATAACTACAGATGGCCGACTCAATACAGGTTTCAGATGGACTTCTCTTGAACATATGAATGACACGACCAATGATTTGGCAACATTGACTCAAAGATGACACATGAAATGATCGTGTAATCAATCGAAAAAGAGACAAATGGATTTACCAAACCAACTTCAAATGATGAATAGGGGGTGTCATGTTCAAGAGCGACACTTACTGCCAATCAATACGAAGGTGAAACATATCCCTTTCCCAAATTTTCCCCCACCATTTCTGGCAAGTACCTCTTTATTTTTACGCAAGCTTGAAGAGGATCACATATGCTTGTTGATATAAGCTCATCCTTCGGATGAGTCCTTCGGGGTATTTTTAAAGAACCCTAAGAAGGAGTGGTTCGGTCCCATCATGGGTCTGTCCATGTTTGTTTAACGAGTCTAGAGATAGTAAACTCGAAGGTTTTTCAAGATTATAGAGTTTGGAAAAATACTTAAAAGAGAATTCTCTCAGTTCCTTTTTCGTAAAATAGTCTGGATAAGACCGAAAAAGAGAGAAACTATCGCTTACCAGATGCATACTTCATATACTTTAGCAAGCGTGAAAATAGCAAGGTCGCTCGATGATCTTTTCATGTTTAGAGAGTCTGAAAAGAGCTTAAAGAGGACTCCAGGGGGGTTCCTTTTTCGTATAACCTTGTTGAGCCCGAAAAGTGATAAAACTATGCTCGATCACGTTCTCTTGTATTTACGAGTGTAAGAACGGACAAAAACAATGCTCGAGGTTTGATGTAAAAACCCTGAAAACAATAAAAAACACACCATAACGAAGAAAAATATGTCCATATCCTTTTAGTTGTCATCGTCATCACACCTGTAAATCATTACACTCATCTTGGTATTAGTGATTAGGTTTTAATCAATAGATAAGCATAAAAAACCCAAAATGACATAGTAAAAAGTAACTTAAATGAGTAAATAACCATTTTTACCATATCATTTCACATTTTCACTATTGAGCTCTAAAACCCCCTTTTTACCCTCTGAATTCGGCGTTGATTTCAGAGAACTACAAGAGATAATTCGACGAGCCGTCTGTAGAATTAAGGTAAGCCATTCATTCTTGACATCTTCATGGTTTAAATTTTTAATTTCATTGGTTATTTTCTCAGTTTCAAGTTGGTTTTTGAACCCTACATGCGCATAGGCATTCTCGCAGGCAACCCATACGGGACCTGCGAGAATGATGTGTTCTCGCAGGTGAGTCTTGAGCCACCTGCGAGGTGTTCGCACTATGTAAAAGATGCTCCTGTGAGAACCGCAATCTCAAAAAAAAATAAAAAATATTGAGCCAATGGAAAAGATCTATATCATGAATAAAATCATTAGTCCTCCTTTTATGTCTCTTGTGCAGGTAAATAGCCACAAACATGGTGCTTGAGTGGAGAGAATGAGAACATGAAGAGGATAACACAAATGTCGAGAATCATCCGCCCACTATAGCTGCATTGAGAGATTGTGGGCTCTTAAAATACTTTCACATTCTGGGCATGAGGGCCCAGGTCAGACTACTGGAGTATCTAGTCCGTATGTGGGACCCAGACCAATAGGTTTTCAATGTAGGAGCTCATAATTTGTCCATAGACATCGAGGACATATAATTTTTGATAGGGTTATCTAGGCATGGGTATTATGTCAGTCTGACCGACAGTAGAGGTGGTGGCCTCAAGATGAGTGAATATTGCAATCAATACTGTGTACCAGAGGCTGAGAGGAAAAAGGGAAAAGTTGCTATCTGGGGGGTACAAGACTTGACCCTCCGCACTATCCTCTTTACTATCGCTCGGATGGCAGGGAGTTTTGCTCCTCATATGGAATTGCAGAGCTACTTCCAGTACGCCATCGAGTGTACTGAGCCTCGTGTATTCAACTGGGCCTATGTTGTGCTTCGCAGTATGAAAAGGCAATTAACTAAATGCAGGTGAGGTGAATTGAAACAATTTGGGTATGGCTCTTTACTAGTGTCCTTCTTCCTTGAGAGGGTCCCGGTATTTAGACTACAGGCTGAGTGGAACCTACCGGGTCCTAGAGATCCAAGGATGTTGATATGGTGTCGACTCATGGCCTGGGACGTGGCAGGACCAATCGTCAAGTATGACGATATTTTCTTTGACTGGCTTCGTAACCAGATGTTGATGGTCGATGACTATGCCTATGCCGGGTTGGATTTCTGAGGAGATCCGGATCTAGCACTACCTGAGGACGTGACGCAGACGAGGTCTACCTTATCACCCCGTAGGATCTCTTCACCAGACCTCCTGCTCACACAGGATCGTTCAAATTCTCAATTTTGAGCCTTCAATGGCTCCTTGGATTCCCTCGAGAATCACTGGTGAAATCTGACCCAAATCCACAGGTCCTTTCTCAACTTCTCGGGCCCTACACCGGACCGTGACCAATTCCCCCACAGGAAATTGTTTAACGGGCGTCAGGATTTCGCTATCTTTGGGGTCGAAGGTTTCTTACCTATCGAATCCGTGACTCCCGACGAGCTCTTGCTCACAAATGCACGCCCTTCTACCTGGCTCTCGGTTCATATGACCATTTCCCCACAGCCTTGATCTTATCCATTCATCGGAGTTTCAACACTTTCGATGCCAAAGTGCACACATCCTTAGGACTCTCGATATACCGATTTTCGATATGCCTCATCCCTCCTGGCTAAGTCTTGGTCCACATGACCATCACCCCTGTGATCGTAATCAACTCCCCATCGGAGTTTCAGGGTTCACGGTTCCAAAATGCACGAATTCCTTATACACAGGATCTTTGATATCCCGATGGACGAAAAGCCGACAATGACTAAGCCTTTGCCACCTGTCGTTACGGATGGACGGTTCCGTTGTCCTCTCGCAGGATTGTATCCTCGCACCTTTGCAACATTTTGTGCCAATTCTCCACTCTCCCACTTACGAACTCCCGAGGCGTGATGTTCCACCTATCTTCCACCGACTCCTACGTGGCCCCATGTGCTCCGATGCCTTCTCGGGAAATCGCGTTTCGTGATTCTGCGATGCACGAAACTCTCGCTCCTAGGATCTCTGATATCCCGAATGACTCCAAACATCGAGGGGTTGACTTCCCTGTCAGCTCTCCCTGACGGTGCCCGATCGTTGTCGCGCGTCCCTCCAACGGATGAACCAGATCTCTTTCGGTGTTTCTCCGCCTCGCGTCCTCACGCCCCATGGCTTTGAATGACTTATTTTTCCTCTTCCAACTCCCGATGCCCGAGTTCCCGATGTGGGTGATCTCGCGACATATATCCGCTCTCCAATGAACGGTCGAGATCAACTCGCGATTTTTGGGACCCTAGATATCCCAATAACTAGACCTCGTGCATCTTCCCCAGATCTGACGGCTGTTGGGTATCGATTTCAGATCTGACGATCCAGACCTGTTCTCCTCTGTGCCTTTCCTACGCTGCCTCCTGGACATGAATCCACGGTCCAGATCCTCTCGACCGATCAAATGGCCGATGTCGCTCCTCCTGACGTTCAACCCCTATGCAACTCCTCCCGATCCAACGACTGTTGGGATTTCTTTGTGAGATCTAACAGCTCAGATCAAATCTCCCGTGCATTTTGTCTATGCACCTCCTGGATGTAGAATTTTAACGCCCTAGAATCTGTCGGTCCCTCCAACAACTACTGTTGCTCCTTTCCGAGAGTCTTCCTGCCTTCTTCCCAGACTTGAACAAATTTCAAGTCTTCTAAAGGCCTTGAGTCTCGCTGCGCATATGAAACCGCCTGCTCCTCCTGAGTTTTACTTTCGTCGAATCCTCAAAGGATTCTTTTGACTTCCGCACCCTTGTGAAGTCCTTGCGTGCACAGTGCTATCTATCCTGAGCTTCTATGAGTACTCAGACCCCTTGGGGGAATTTTGGTGTTCTTTCCTTCTCCCACAGATAGAGAATAGAATGTCTTCTAAGCTATCCTTCATCCAAGCAATCTCCTTGCTGGGTCCTTCTGGTTGTTCAACAACCCAGTGAAAGTTCCCTCAGTGGACCTTTCCTTGACTTCCAGAACTCAAAGGGTTCTTCCCTCCTGTGCCTGCTTACACACCATCTCAACACCCTTCTGGTGGAGTATCTTCCCCCACAGAACCTTCAGGAGTTCTTTTTTCTTGGTCACTTATGCACTTGCTCAATGCCCTCCTGGCAGAGCTCTCTGAATCCTCAGTGATTCTGGTCTTCTCTGAACTCACAACAGAGTTCTTCCTCCAGCACCTCGTGCTTACACTCAATGCCCACTTGGCAGAGCTCTCATAGAATTCGTAGCTGAATTCTGTCTGCAACTGTGTCTCAGATACACAGCCTTGCCTCCAAGGTGTTCAACAACCTTGAGGTCTCCTTCCTGAGTTGATGATTTCAGCTCATGTGCCTCAGCACGTCTTTGTTTGACTCCTCAGAGTTCAGAAGTGCATCCTCTGTGCACGACTCTCAGAACCTCATCGTTTTGTCACACCCTCCTGGTATGAAGCCTCAAAGACCTTCACCCTAAAATCAAACACAACTCCTGCAGAATGCATCCACATAACATACATTCACTGCATACATAGAGAACATACACAGACATCCATTCAACACAGAATAAATGCAGGAAAAACTGCTCTGTTATATTAAAAATGGCAAATGCCTGTATTTTACAAAGGTGTTCTCGAGCTCTCCTCGGCTCTTCTCTACTCTACTAGACTTTTTTTCAAAATGAGATATGAAAATCTCTTTTACCTAAGGGCTCATTCCTCCAGGTTCACCTACTCTATTAAATTACATTCAATTACAATGAATGGGCTGTCTAGTCCAGGATCGGATCTAGATCTTAGCCATTCTTGGCATTAAAGACGATCTACCTAACACCTGCTCAAAGGCACGGCTTTCATGGCTCACCAGCCTAAGCATTCGATTACATTCAATTCAAATATTTAAGTGAGGCTATGCCTCCCTTTTTGCATATGAATGCATGCGCGCTGATGTGGCTGGCTGGCTGGCTGGCTGCATGGAGAGATGCTCTTGCATCATACTCCACAGCTGCAAAAATCATGAGCTCCTGCTCATAAGCTTCCCCTGTAGCTGTTGGAAATCCTCCTGGATCCCAAATAAGCCTTTGGAGCTTTCCATCCGCTCCATCCTGCTGCTGTTGTTGTTTCTGTTGCGTTGCTGCTGCTGCTTGCTTTCTTCTACTCAGCCTTTTGCTGTTGGCAGTGTCTGCTGACTTCAACATCATCTCCTTGATGTCCGCTATTACCTCATCCAGCTGCTCCAGTGGCTGGTCCTATTGTTGCAGTCTCCTCAGCTGCAAAATTTTTGGCACATGAGAAGATCCCCGTGATCTCCCATGCCTCCCTCCTTATCTGTTTCCAACTTTACCTGTTGGATGTGCATGCCTTGCACTTTTACCCTTTCTTCCAGGGCTTCTATCTGATCCCACAGATCAACAAAGAAAATGTTGTCTGCCTCTTCCTCTGTTTCTGCAACCTCCTCTGTTGCATTGTTTTCAGCTTCATGGCTGAAAAATATCGAGCCACTCCTCGGAATGCTCGTTTTCCTCTTCTGCTCCTGCTGCAAACTCCCACGTTGTAGTCTCTTCAGCTTCAATGCTGAATGCTTTGAGCCATTCCTCAGAATGCTCACTTTCCTCTTTCTCTTTTGCGTCTTTTGCTATCAGCTTCAGTGCTATAACTTCCTGCTTTTCAGCTCCCTGGCTGAATATGCTGAGACACTCCTCAGAATGCTCATCATCCTCTTCATCTTCTTGGGTAGTCTCCAATGTCTTCTCCAATTCCCTTTTGATAGTCATGTCCAGCTGTGACTGTTCTTCTGCTGTTGCTGTATCATCTGTAACACATTTTTCTGCCTCCTCTGGGGCAAATGGAAGGAATATTGAAATTCCCCCAATCATCAGAATATCATTCTAATCTTTTACCTTTTATGTCAGCTGCATCTGCTGATCTAAATTCTCCTCTGAATTTATGAGACTATCAGACAGTCTCATCTGCTCTGTCAGCTCCTCTGGCTGATCCAAATTCATCTGCTCATCCCTGCCCACCTGGCAATATGGGATGTTTCTGCTGCTTCCCTGACAGATCATGAGATCAACCGATCCTATCTTTATCAGCAACCCCTGCTGAATGGAACTCTCCTCTGAGCCCATGAGACCTTCAGCTAATCCCAAATTCTCATCTCTGCCCACCTGGCAGTTTGACATGCTTCTTCTGCCCTCCTGGCAGTCTTTGATGCTTCCGCTTCCCAGCTGGCAATGCAAAATTCCCTCGTTGTCCTCTTGACAATCCGTGAGATCCTCAACTGATCTCAACTTGTTGCCTTCTAGGCAAGCTGGAATTATTTCTTCTCTGCCTTCATGGTAGTCTTCGAGATCATCAGCTGATCTCATTTCTGTTCCCTTGCCCATCTGGCCATTTGGAAACCTTCCACTGCCCTCTTGGCAGTCTATGAGATCCCTCCGCGATCTATGATCATTCTCCCCACCGAGAATGTCTCCTATCTCTGGTTCACAGATGTAAACCATTTATTCCTCCTCGGTGGCCTTGAGGTTTTCAACATACCTCAGCCATCTCCTCAACAGCCTATGCTGTCTTCTAGCCATCAGCTCCCTGACTGGCCAATTCATCTTTGGCGTCTTCATGGACCATTCATATACCCTTCTCAGCTTTTTATTCTACCGCATCTTCATTTCGAGCTCCTCCATTTCTCGCTTTATGTCAGCGAGTTCTTTATCCATTTTTGTTGCGCTCATCAGCTCTGGCTTCTTTCGTTCAGCCTGCTTATGGCATTCAATAGCCATCCTGTTGTGTCTATCTGCCTCTCTGACAGATCTGCAACATGAATGTTGTATTTTTCCACTCCTGAAATCCTAAGTGCTCAGCTTCATCTTCTCTCACAGTCCTGTTGACTGTCTATGGATAGCTGCCTACCTACAAACAAGTCCTTACAAAGTCCTCAGCAACTCTGTCTTCTTCCTGCTCCTTTGTCTACAAGATATAAACAAAATCCCACTCTGATACCACTTGAATGTGTATCAGAGTGCTTCAGTTCCTCATTCTCCTCCTCGCTTGAAATATATGGACAAGATATCATCTCTGATACCACTTGAAGTGTATCAGAGTGCTTTCCTTTTCTGCCTCTCTTCCTGCCTGAAATATACAAGCAAGAACTAGCTCTGATACCACCTGACGCAGACGAGGTCTGCCTTATCACCCCGTAGGGTCTCTTCACCAGACCTCCTGCTCATACAAGATCGTTCAAATTCTCAATTCTGAGCCTTCAATGGCTCCTTGGATTCCCTTGGGAATCACTGGTGAAATTTGACCCAAATCCATAGGTCCTTTCTCAACTTCTCGGGCCCTGCACCGGACCGTGACCAATTCCCCCACAGGAAATTGTTTAACGGGCATCAGGATTTCGCTATCTTTGGGGTCGAAGGTTTCTTACCTCTCGAATCCATGACTCCTGACGAGCTCTTGCTCACAAATGCGCGCCCTTCTACCTGGATCTCGGTTCATATGACCATTTCCCCGCGGCCTTGATCTTATCCATCCATCGGAGTTTCGGCACTTTCGATGCCAAAGTGCACACGTCCTTAGGACTCCCGATATATCGATTTCTGATATGCCTCAGCCCTCCTGGCTAAGTCTTGGTCCACATGACCATCACCCGTGTGATCGTAATCAACTCCCCATCAGAGTTTCGGGGTTCGCGGTTCCAAAATGTGCAAACTCCTTGTACACGGGATCTCCAATATCCCGATGGACGAAAAGCCGATGTCACCTGATCCTTTGCCACCTGTCCTTACGGACGAACGGTTCCGCTGTCCTCTCGCAGGATTGTATCCTCGCGCCTTCGCAACCTTTGGTGCCAATTCTCTGCTCTCCCACTTACGAACTCCCGAGGCACAATGTGCCACCTGTCTTCCACTGACTCCTGCGTGGCCCCACGTGCTCCGATGCCTTCTCAGGAAATCGTGTTTCGTGGTTCTGCAATGCATGAAACTCTCGCTCCCGGGATCTCTGATATCCCGATTGACTCCAAACACCGAGGGGTTGACTTCCCTGTCGGCTCTCCCTGACGGTGCTCGATCGCTGCCGCGCATCCCTCCATTGGACGACCCAGATCTCTTTCATTTTTTCGCCGCCTCGCATCCTCGCGCCCCACGGCTTTGAACGACTTCTTTTTCGTCTTCCAACTCCTGATGCTCGATTTCCCAATGTGGGTGATCTCACGACACATATCCTCTCTCCAATGAATGGTCCAAATCAACTCACGATTTTTAGGACCCTAGATATCCCGATAACTAGACCTCATGCAGCTTCCCCAGATACGATGGCTGTCGGGTATCGATTTCAGATTTGATGATCCAGACCTGTTCTCCTCTACGCCTTTCCTACGTTGCCTCCTGGACACGAAACCACGGTCAATATCCTCTCGACCGATCAAATGGTCGATGTCTCTCCTCCTGAGGCTCAACCCTTGCACAACTCTTCCCAATCCAACGGCTGTCGGGATTTCTTTGTGAGATCTAACGGCTCAGATCAAATCTCCCGTGCATTTTGTCTATGCGCCTCCTGGATGTAGAATTTTAACGCCCCAGAATCTGTCGGTCCCTCCAACGACTACTGTTGCTCCTTTCTGAGCGTCTTCCCACCTTCTTCCCAGACTTGAATGAATTTCAATTCTTCTAAAGGCCTCGACCTTTTATTTTTCTCCTCTGTGAGCTCCTCCCTTGAGTCTCGCTGTGCGTATGAAACCGTCTGCTCCTCCTGAGATTTCCTTTCTTTGAATCCTCAAAGGATTCTTTTGACTTCCGCACCCTTGTGAAGTCCTTGCGCGCACAGCGCTATGTGTCCTGAGCTTCTATGAGTACTCAAACCCCTTGGGGGAATTTTGGTGTTCCTTCCTTCTCCCACAGATAGAGAATAGAATGTCTTTTAAGCTATCCTTTGTCCAAGCAATCTCCTTGCTGGGTCGTTCTGGTTGTTCAACAACCCAGTGAAAGTTCCTTCAGTGGACCTTTCCTCGACTTCTAGAACTCAAAGGGTTCTTCCCTCCTGTGCCTGCTTACACGCCATCTCAACACCCTTCTGGTGGAGTATCTTCCCCCACAGAATCTTCAACAGTTATGTTTTCTTGGGCACTTATGCACCTACTCAATTCCCTCTTAGAAGAGCTCTCTGAATCCTCAGTGATTCTTGTCTTCTCCGAACTCATAGCAGAGTTCTTCCTCTAGCACCTCGTGCTTACGCTCAATGCCCACTTGGCAGAGCTCGCACAGAATTCGCAGCTGAATTATGTCTGCAACTGTGTCTCAGATACACAGCCTTGCCTCCAAGGTGTTCAACAACCTTGAGGTCTCCTTCATGAGTTGATGATTTCAGCTCCTGTGCCTCAGCATGTCTTTGTCTGACTCCTCAGAGTTCAGAAGTACATCCTCTGTGCACGTCTCTCAGAACCTCAGCGTTATGTCACACCCTCCTGGTATGAAGCCTCAAAGACCTTCACCCTGAAATCAAACACAACTCTTGAAAAATGCATCCACATAACATACATTCACTGCATACATAGAGAACACACACAGACATCCATTCAACACAGAATCAATGCAGGAAAAACTGCTCTGTTATATTAAAAATGGAAAATGCCTGTATTTTACAAAGGTGTTCTCGAGCTCTCCTCGGCTCTTCTCTACTCTACTAGACTTTGTTTCAGAATGAGATATGAAAATCTCTTTTACCTGAGGGTTCATTCCTCCAGGTTCACCTACTCTATTAAATTACATTCAATTACAATGAATGGATTGTCTAGTCCAGGATCGGATCTAGATCTCAGCCATTCTTAGCATTAAAGCCGATCTACCTAACACCTGCTCAAAGGCACGGCTTTCATGGCTCACCAGCCTAAGCATTAGATTACATTCAATTCAAATATTTAAGTGAGGCTACACCTCCCTTTTTGCATATGAATGCATGCGCACTGACGTGGTTGGCTGGATGGCTGCATGGAGAGATGCTCCTGCATCAGGACGCTCAGTGGGAAGACCTCGGTAAGAAGTACACACATTTTCTCTTTTTAAATGTTTTTGTGAGTTTTAATTATATTCAAATGATTTTTTTTTATATTGTTTATCCAAAGACTAATACAAAAATGTTTGTTGATAACACAGATGTTGGACTGTATAGACCTGCCGGCAGTTCTCCTATCCAGAGGCGAGGAGAGGCAACAGCAGTAATACCATAGTATGATGAAGATTATTAGGTGGTGGAACAGAATTTAGAGGGTCTGACAGCAGACATTCCAGATATGACTTTGGAAGAGATTCCACGATGTGATCAGCGTCACACTGTAGGGGTATCAACAACTATGGGTCAACTGCTCCGTAGGGTTTCTAGGGAAGTAGTGTGTTACCGTGAACGTCATCCATGACGTCACTTTGTAGAATCTATAGGCTTCAATTTTTGATATTTTGGTCTTCGGACAAACTTTTTGTAAAAAAAAAACTCTTTTGATCGTTATATATACAGATGGTTTCTACCGGTTTACTTTATATTGTGTGAATTTTAATGCGTTTGGTTTATAAATGGTGCAAATGTCTATCCAATACATAATTAGCTAATGCATCTGTTAATGTATTAAGACATCTAGGAATATGTTGATATTCAATGTGATCGAAATATCATTCCAAGAGACGAATTCGCAAATACACCCTTAACAAAGTAGGACTTCGAATAGAATAGATATTACTTAGTTGTAGTACTACAGGCTGCAAGTCGAGTCGCACAACCAAATGACGAATTCCGAGTGAGATAGCATCAACCAATAATTCAATCACAGCGCTATACTCTGCAATGTTGTTGGTTGCACGGACAAGACATATACCTCGTAAAGATACAAGTTCGTTTGTTGGGGAATAGATTGCCCATGCAGCAGAAGCTAGGTTCCGAGTACTATGGCTAGCACCATCAGCGAAGCCAATATAGGGTAGCGAAGACTCCGACATCTGGCCATCAAACACAATGTCACATAAGGGCAGAGACCAGATAACGTCAAAAGAAAACTAAAGTAATACATGCAAAGTATGATACATAAAATACAAGTATTTGTGCACAAATGACTTATGCATAATACTTCTTCAAGTACAACCCATTCCCGGGTTCACTCAAAGGGATACCATCGTAATCAACCAGCTCATATGCTCCTTTTTCCGAAACTTGGTGAACAATATAAGGACCTTGCCACATTGGTTTGAATTTCCCATCTCCTAAGACATCTCGATCCTGTTCATAAAGAAGAACAAGATCACCTTTAGAGAAAACGCGAGGCTTGACATGCTTGTCATACTGCACCTTGACACGTTTCTTCTGGGCTTCTATTATTAGAGTGGCGTCACGTCGAGTTTCGTCTAATCGCATCAGATACAATAGACGTTCTTCTTCAGCAGAAGTATTGGGTAAGAGTTCGAAAGCTAGCTTCAGAGAATGTATCTCGCATTCTATTGGAAGAATGGCTTCCACACCATAGACCAATCGAAAAGGCGTAAACCCCGTAGCGGATTTGACAGATGTCTGATATGCCCACAATGCTGAAAACAACATCGTGTGCTAGCTTGTTTTATGAATTCCTATCATCCGTCGAAGCATAGTTATAATAACTTTGTTTATGGCTTCGACCTGGCCATTAGCTTGTGGATAATAGGGTGTTGAGTTCTCATGACGAAGACCCAACTTGTATGTAATTTCAGACATCATTAAATTCCTAAAATGACTACCGTGATCAGTGACGATAGCTTGAGGAACACCAAAACGAGCTATGACATGGTTAAAAAGAAACAACGCTAGAGTCATTCCAGTATTATCGAATGTTGGCATTGCCTCGGCCCATTTTGTAAAGTAATCAACAGCTACAATGATGTAACCATGCCCCCCGGCCGAGTGAGGGTGACATGTCATGAAATCGATGCCCCATTTTGAAAAGGGACCAACTGAGACCACAGGATGAACAGGAGCATGATGCGACCGAATTTTTTGATTGTAGGTCTAGCAGGCATGGAATTTCTGAATGGCAGTAATGCAGTCATTGAACAAGGAAGTGTTATAACCCTAAAATGCACCACACAGGTTTACCTGGCATCAGGCCAACTCATGCCTCTTCCTAGCCAAAGCCATGCTGAATAAAACCTTGAAAAAACACTTAAACCAAGTAACCCATGCCCTAACCTTTCACTGGGTGTGGTGGAACGCTTGCTGGCCTTCTACTGCACGCGATTGACCGCGGGCTAACCCACTACAGCCCGTGTTTACCTAACAAAGCAGAAAATCAGGAAAGTTTCCGCCGAGACGAAGAGATTTTTGTCAGTTAACTGGAACTCCCAGCCATGCATGGCCGAGAGTTCGCCTAAAATCCTAGCTCCTTCTAGCCTATAAAAGGAGGGGTAGAGGTACTATTCAAGGGAGGAAAATCATAGCAAAGAAACTCTGCCAAAATTGCCAAGTCCATTATTGTCCCAACCCTTTATCCTTTCCTCAAGATTTAGGAGAAGTTCAAGCAAAGCAGTTGGAGGACAAAGAATAGGAGGAGCCCAGGATCATGATCGAGGAATGGTGGCCGATCTCAGAAATCATTGTAAGTTGGTTCATATTGAGATTAATGAAAAAGATACTTTTCCCGTCCTGAATACATGAGTCTTATCTACGTTATTTGATTTGTGTTTAATCTCTAACCCCCTAGTAGATCAATAGCATGCATGTGTAGTTTTGTCTTGATTACAGGAAAGCTTTGTGGAAGGAGCAGCAGCAGCAAGGGGATAAAGACTCAATGGAGGATCTACTTCAACCGTCAGTAAAAGGTTAGTTGATTATTCCCATGTGTGCATGAGAAAAGGGGTTGAGACTTCGGGTAGAAGGTTAAAAGTTATGTCTTAAGGGTCATGATCTGCGTACAAGTTTAAATCCCTAGCTTGTTATTCCGTAGGGTAGAATACCCCACAACAGAATTGGCGACTCCACTGGGGATCGTCTTACTCTTAGGGTTTCCGGATTTGGTTAAAGATATTTTGGGTAGTTCAAAGAAGTTCAGTCTCTGTTTCTTTGTTTATTTTTGTTTTCTGTTAGGTCAATGCTAGCAGGGAACCTAGTTATCAATACCAGTTTTCCTTGACGGATGCTTGACATTCATTCTCGGGACACACAGAGGTACACGCGACCTGCAGAAGGCTTGCACGCGTGTGCCCGCGCCCTAACTTTCTACAGCACGCGTTTGCCCGCGTGCTGCAGAAGTTTCAGTAGCGTGTAGTTTTCAGGAAGCTCGAGAGGCAGTCTCCTCTTCCCGGTCAGAAGTTTATCTTCTCAGGGGGCTTTCTGGATCCTATCTGGGTCTTGATTGGTTCATTGTCTTGTGTTTCAGTCTGTCTTGTTGTGTTGTTTTTCTTTACATTGGTTTTTCTTTTTTGCCAATCTTCCTTTTCTGTTAAAGTGATAGCATCTAATCCTTTTAGAGACTCTGGTTGTCAATACCAGAAGCCTTTTTCAGGACTAGACTGTCTGTGTGTGATTTTATCTCAGTTTTTACACAAGCCCGCGGCCTGTTTAAGGCTAGACCGCGGGTACCCGCGCGCTGTAGAAGCTCAGCATGCGTTTGCACGCGTGCTATATTGGTGATAGTCGCGGGCCTGATTACAGCTTTTCAGCTTGGGTGGGGCAGTCATCCCCTCCTGTGGTGAGAAGAGCTTCTCTCAGGGGTCTAGAGTCTGGGGCTGCACAGTCAGCAGGTTAGGGCATTTCCCCCTTAGCTTGTGTTCGTTATTAGATTTTTTGATAGAAAAGACAAAAGAGAAAAAATATTTGTTTTATGGTTTTTAGGCAAGTGTTAGAATTGGAGCTGTCTTGATTTATTTTCTTGCATTTTTGTGCTTTGATTTTGGTTGCGATATGTGCTTTAAGCTAGAGTTTTCTTGTTATTCTCTTGGTTTTGTTCTTGTCATCATTTTTCCTTGTTGTGTGATTTTACAACGAAATAAAAAAACAATTTCTTGTTTCATTTTCTTCTTGGATTGAGGATTATGTTGTTGCATCAGTAGCTTGGAAAGAAGTCTTGTTGCATAAGTTTTTGCAGTGCATGTCTAGTATAAGTAGCTCGTAGATCTGAGTGAAAATCCTTCATATTTGATGCATAAAATCTTAGTAATTTCATAAAAAGAAGTCTTTCTTGTTGAAAAGTTGTTGGTTTTGCATTTTATCAAAAGTTTTTTGTTTCCAAGCATTTTGTTCATTTTTTTCTTTGAGTCCTTTTACACACCATCAGTTTCACTTCCGCACCTTGAGACTTAACAAATCCCATTAAAAGAAATGCTAAATAAAATCAAGTAGACTTTTCTATTTATAGGGTGCATCCACTAGCTCAGGAATAGGGCCTTGGAATAGGTTGGAGAGTAACTTCTCCAAGGCCACCCAAACTAAACATTGGAGTCTGTCAATTAGGGAGTGTAGAAGTCCAGTTACAAAAAGTTATTCAGGACCCCCCTCTAACACAGGGGCTAAACAAGAGGTCGTGTAAGGAAAGGTAGCAGAGATAACCCCTCCAAAGCTGGACCAAGCATTGAGGAGAACACATATAGAGGATCTGTTAAGGGATTCCGTCGTTAGCATTTTCCACGGAGCTTCGTGGGTCTCGAATCCGTTTGAGGTCCTCAGTCGTCTTCCGGAACACTTGCTCTCGATACCCTTGACAGGTTTCGGGCTTGATACCCTGCTCATTGTGGTCTACCCGACTGTCGACTGTACCCGCCTGATAGCTGTTCACGTGCTGGCAAACTAGTTGCCAATCTTTTCTAGGGACATACACAGGTGACTGCGGGGGTATACCGTAGTACCTAGGATGGACATTGGACCAACGCTTTGCAGAGTAGACCCGGAGGGTGCTTCCGTATTCGAGTTGCACTTGCACCGGTAAGGTACTCTAGTGTTGGTTGTTGTAACTGTTCTTCCTACTAATATAGTGCTTGCTTGTTTTATCTTCTAGGGGCTTTCTTGTAGTGCGTGTTACTGTTTGTTCGTGTAGAATACCTTAGCATGTTGTGAATCTTCTCACACAGTGGAGGATTCAGAGCTCCACCGGTCACGAAGGCTTCTGGGCCTGCCGCCGGTTATACTGGAGCCACCCCCACCACCTTTGAGGCGGAAGCTGGACCATCAAGGATCCTTTGAAGCAACTGGGGATTTTGAGCTCGAACATCCCTCGGAGGGATCAGCCGCCAATCTTGGATCGGTTGAAACCTCAAACGCTGATTTTGGGCCGGACATTATTGTGCCAATTCAATTTTACGAAAGCCTATCATCGCCTAACCCAGTCATGGAACAAATCACTTCCTCTGGGAATTCTTCCATTCCTATCACTGTTACTACCACGGGAGAAGCCTCTTCTAACTTACCTTTGTCGATGGTTCGGTCCACCATGGTCTCGGCCGCAACTACATCGCACAGTGGACCGTCCCCATCGATTGCGGCGACCACGCAACCTTATACACCTAGTGCGACAGGTGCTCCGTTTTCATACGGTATGCCTAGTTCAGGTACTTTTCCTGCACTCACTTCTTCCATTTCACAGACTTTGGGTTTTGGGGCAGGAAGCTCAAACGATTCTCTGCAAGGTCAACCTGGGGGCACTCATGTCCCTTTCAACGCATTTCCTTACACTGGAGGTCACATCCCTCCTTCGTCCCCTTCGCTCGGTGGTCCGCATCAGCAGTCCGCCGGGCAACCTACACACACAAGTCCTTTTGGAGCCGGGAGTCAAGGAATGCCTGCACAAACTCTGCCGGTAGGTTCGTCACCATTTGTTTGGAACGGGACGTTGAGTAATAACACCTTCGCATCCGCTGCTTTCCCATCAGGGGGCACACCCATTTGTGGACAGTCTACACCGGCACAGGGTACTATTCCTGCGCTGGGGGAACATATACCAGGACCTTGGAATTCAGGACAAGGATCCGTTCCTTCATCTGGAATGTCATTCTGGGGTAATTCTTTCCATAGCCATTGGAACCCTGGACAGGCCTCTATGCCTCTCCCCACAGGACCGGCATGGGGGAATCCTTCACAAAGTCCCTCAAATACGATGAACGCCCAACATCCTATGTCCTTCATGGGGAATCAGGAAACGATGTCTCCTCAAATGCAAAACCCTTACGTTAGTCAAGGCAACGGTTTCTACCAAAACCCTGGCCAACAACCAAACTTTTCCTGGCAACCTGGTGCCAGTCAAACCCCAGGACCCTTTTATCCTAGCTATCAGCAGCAACCTAAATTGCCTTTCTTAGCAACGTTACACTTGCCGGATTTAAAACGGTTGTTGAATGATCCTATCTGTCACGATCTGCGTTGGCCTCCTATGCCGACGAAGTTGCCTTCGGACATCCCAAAGTTCGAAGCCAAGCCTAATGAAGATCCAGGTGATCACGTGACCACTTTCCACTTATGGTGTTCATCTAACTCACTGAAAGATGACTCCGTCCAGTTGCGATTGTTTCAACGCACTCTTATTGGGAGTGCCGTGAAATGGTACATAGAGCTTGATCGTTCATGATATTCCTTTTTTGGTGAACTGGCTATGGCTTTCCTTAACCATTTCCAGTTACCTGTGAGATACGACGTCGGCACAGAGCTGCTAGCCAATTTCGAACAGACGTCAGTGGACCATATCTCGGATCATATTCGAGAGTGGCGACGCCGAAAGAGTCTTATCAAGGTACCCGTCCCACCAGCATTCCTGCTAGAGTGGTTCCTTAAGTCTTTAG
>ML786794.1:555383-599557 GCA_009831015.1 Picea engelmannii | reverse complement strand
TGACCTCACACATTAGGGGGCATCTGTTATAACCCTAAAATGCACCACACAGGTTTACCTGGCATCAGGCCAACTCATGCCTCTTCCTAGCCAAAGCCATGCTGAATAAAACCTTGAAAAACCACTTAAACCAAGCAACCCGCGCCCTAACCTTTCACTGGGCACGGTGGAACGCTTGCTGGCCTTCTACTGCACGCGGGTGACCATGGGATAACCCACTACAACCCGTGTTTACCTAACAAAGCAGAAAATCAGGAAAGTTTCCGCCAAGACGAAGAGCTTTTTGTCAGTTAACTGGAACTCCCAGCCATGCATGGCCGAGAGTTCTCCTAAAACCCTAGCTCCTTCTATCCTATAAAAGGAGGGGTAGGGGTACTATTCAAGGGAGGAAAATCATAGCAAAGAAACTCTGCCAAAATTGCCAAGTCCATTATTGTCCCAACCCTTTAGCCTTTCCTCAAGCTTTAGGATAAGTTCAAGAAAAGCAGTTGGAGGACAAAGAAGAGGAGGAGCCCAGGATCAGGATCGAGGAACGGTGGTCGATCTCAGAAATCATTGTAAGTTGGTTCATATTGAGATTAATGAAAAAGATACTTTTCCCGTCCCGAATACATGAGTCTTATCTACGTTATTTGATTTGTGTTTAATCTCTAACCCCCTAGTAGATCAATAGCATGCATGTGTAGTTTTGTCTTGATTGCAGGAAATATTTGTGGAAGGAGCAACAGCAGCAAGGGGATAAAGACTCAACGGAGGATCTACTTCAACCGTCAGTAAAAGGTTAGTTGATTATTCCCATGTGTGCATGAGAAAAGGGGTTGAGAGTTCAGGTAGAAGGTTAAAAGTTATGTCTTAAGGGTCATGATCTACGTACAAGTTTAAAGCCCTAGCTTGTTAGTCCGTAGGGTAGAATACCCCACAACAGGAAGGCCAAAAATATCCTGCGTGTAAGATCTTCTAAGCAGTAGCATACCCAAACATATGACCACCACATGCTCTGGAATGGTAGTCATTTAGAGCTTTCTCAGCTTCATCAAACGTCAGACAACGCCGAAAAACAGAGTCAATTCCCCGACGGTAAAGAGTATCCCCGAGGATGATGTATTGATGTGCTTGATAATGGATGCGACATCATTCAGTACTAGACAAATCAGGCTGAAAATTCTGGGTTTGGAGATATATAATGATATCTCCATACCAAAGATCGTCAGTGCTAATAAGGAAAAGAGATTCATTGGGTAATGAATCTACTGCTACATTTTCCGTGGTAGAGTGAGGAAAAACACATATCAACTCAGGGAAAACTAAGGATTTCTTAGACGTGGCGCAATCGAATTCCAAGTCAAACTCCTGGAGTATGACAATCCATTTGGAGTATTCCCCCCCCAACAATTGATGTGTCAAAATATGTTGCATGGGGTTGCAATGAGAAATCACCATAGTTTTCCTTGAGAGGATATAATGTCGAAAACGTTGAACCGCTTGAACGACAGCCAAGGCCAGTTTTTCAACATGTTGATACTTGATCTCCATGGATGTGAGACTTTGACTCAAGTAATAAATAACATGTTCATCATGCGTAGCATCCTCTTGAACCAGAACCATGCCGATGGTATACTCAGAGGCAACAAGATAAAGAAAATAATCACGACTATAATTAGGAGGAAAGAGAAGCGGAGCTCGTGTGAGGGATAACTTCAAAGCCTCAAAATAATTGTTGGCAATAGTATCCCAAACGAAGTCTAAACCTTTCTTTAGTAGTCGGGTAAAACCACGAGTAATCTTGGCATAATTAGGAATGAAGCGATGAAGAAAGTTTGCTTTCCCCTGCAAACTTTGCAACTGGCGCAATGTAGAAAAAGGAGGGAGATTAAGAATCACCTCAACCTTAATAGGATCCACCCTGATCCCTTGACATGAAATGATGAAACCTAGAAGACAACCAGATTCTATGCAAAAAACACATTTATGAGGATTTAAATGAATACGATAGAACCGACAAAGAACGAAAATAGCTCGGAGATGAGTGGGGTGATCGAATTGACGTAAAGAATGAGCTGGTAAATCATCCAAATAGGGTTGAACGATATGCTTTATATCATGAAAAGCATAAGACATAGCACATTGAAACATCATGCCAACGTTCTTAAGACCGAAGGGCAGTTTCCTATAGGAAAAAGTACCCCAAGGACAAATAAACGCAGTTTTATGTTGGTCCTCGGGAGCGATGTTAATTTGATTATAGCCGGAGAAACCATCCATGAGAGAGAAGATTTCACTTTCGGCACAGTCATCAACAATCTGGTCGACGAAAGGGGTTGGAAAGTTGTCTTTTGGAAATGATTTTTTAATATCCCTATAATCAACACATACACGAATACTGCCACCTTTCTTATCAATTGGAACAGGGTTGGAAACCCATTCTGTCAGAGCCACAGGATAAATAAAGCCGTCTTTGATAAGTTTTTCAACCTCAAGTTTGATAGCCGCCGCTTTACGTGGGTGTACAGGACGTAGGCGCTGCCGGACAGGTTTAGCTCTGGGGTATGTCTTTATCTCATGTACAAAAATAGCAGGGTCGATACCTGGCATCTCTTCGTAACTCCAGGAGAATATATCACGAAATTCTTTGAACAGAGAAGTATAAGTGAGAATTTCATCTGGAGAACACGAAGCTCCAATATGAACATTTTCAACTATCCCAGGTTTAACGGATATATCAATGGGAATCGTGGGAGATATATTACTAAGGTTCCCTTCGTCAAACACATCATGTGTAGATCCGGGAATGGTCGATATGACAACAACGGTCGACGGAGTCGAAATCCGTTGGTAGTTCTCGAGAGTGTGTTGTTCCAAAAAGAGTATGGAACGATGATGCCCATCATCCCAAGGGGTGTCCTCCATGACGGACATGATCATCTCATCAGTGGGGACAACAACGTGAAAAGGATCGGGAGACAACTCATCAAGAGAAGAGGTAGAAGGTGTTGCCGATTGAATGGCGTGATAAGCAGACTCAACCAGACTTAACGACATGATGTCACCGAAATGAGTGTGATCTCCAGGATCAGGGACTATCCAAGGGTCGGAAGACACAGTAAGTTCATGAGGTATGACGGATATCATATTGATAGAGGCTACGGACAGGCGTGGAACATTGGGTGGCGGAATGGGAAAAGTACCCATCAATGAAGAGTCTTTTAAAAGGCCGACACCGACATTCTCGTAACCCGACGGGGTTTTAGCTATAAACGGCACGTTGCCAGTATGAGTATCGGAATTAAAGAAGGCAAGTTGGTCAACTGTAACAACCTTTCCCTGATCAGGAAAATGTACTACACGGAAAAGGGTTGACACAACAGCGCGCATGGAATCTATCCAGCTACGACCAAGCAGAAGATTATAATCAAGAGGAGCATCAAATACTTCCACTTCAACTTGGACTGTCTTACCTTCTAGAGTAACGGGAAACGATGGAAGAACACCGTAAGGCTTAAAACCAGAGCCATTAAAGGCTTTCAGAGTATTTTGTGATTCATTTAAGGGAGTAGAGCCAATGGCTTTCCAACAAGCAAAAGACATTACACACGTAGAGGCACCCTCATCGATAACACTTCGGCAAATGTTCTTGTCAGAGACAACAACTTGAATTTGAAATGCAAGCTGAGGGGGTAACCTTGGAATATGATATTCCAAGTCAAAGACTATTAAATTCGTATCTGTTGGGTCAATTCCACCTATAGCTTTCAACAGTGCCTTCCGTTGTGCAGGACAAGACTGAAGGACTTCAAGGGAAGACATCGTTGAAGGTGCCTGGGCCAGATCTTCCACAATACTGTAGTTCTGGGCCGCACGAGCATGAGGATTGAAAGATGACTTGCAAACAACACCCTTAGGGGGTCGCACGACTGTATCAAGGCTCGATCTTTCAATATGAAGAGGACCGTTCGTAGGTGGAGTCGGTGGAGAGGGTTGTACCAAAGCAGGAGGTAAATCATCAACCTTCTCCTTCGATGGAGAATAATATTTGGCTCTAGTTGCGATTGCAATGTCATTTTTCTTAGAATCACCAGTACACATCAAAACATATGATGTCGTAGAAGTATATGGTTGGTCATGTATGACCAACTGAGCCTGTTGTTGCAACGGGAAGGGTTGGGACAAGACTGCCGGTGTAGATGGTTTTGGCGTCCCTTGAAGGAACTTGGTAACTTCGGCACATCGAGGACAATCCTTCATATAGTGATCGTCACCACAGATAAGGCAAGGGTATCGTGGTTTACGCTTATCCCGATCTTCAACAGGAGGAGTTTTAGATTGTTCTGTTGGATTATTATTTTTTCCCTCCTTATTCTTGCCTCTCCCCTTTTTAGATTTATTTTTACCAGTCGGGGTAGATCGAACGGTGTTCACCTCAGAGGTTTTACCAGCGGGAGTGGCAGGAGACAGAGCATTTTGAACATTAGAAGATGTATATTTAGGGGTTGTACTTGAAACAAAATGTGAGTGGGTATGGGCAGTACCAATCACACCATCAGCTGCATGCGAGGTAGCTGGAGTAGTTGAAGTGTTGGAAGTACCAGGATGAGGTAGTTCAGGTAGAAAATCGTAAAGTGTTCCCGTTTGTGAATAAACGAGATCAAGATATTGGGCACGACTTATAGCCTTCTCCTCTGTAACAACACAACCCATGGTAATGTCTTTACCAATTTCATTCACAAAGGATTTCGTTAACCATTCGGCCAGTAATTGATCAGGGAGTTCAAGTTTAATGAGACGTCATCTCCGTCTCCACTCATGTATATGATCCGAGATGTGAGTGCCTTTAGTTTGTTTAAAGGAACTGAAAATATCAGTCCTAGTATCATAATGGATCAGTAACTGGTAATGTGTAAGAAAAGTCATAGCTAGAGTGATGTAGGAGCATCGCCCACGTCAAGCGAGCCAGCGCGAAAAGCAGGAGACAATCGGACAAGCCAACACAAACTTCTTTTTGAAAGAACTTTGATATTGTTGCGCAAGCATTAATGTGTTGATTTGATGAAGTGCACTTTGTATATTATAATGGACCTTGAGTGGATAGCTCACGTCCTTAGGTAGCTGAGGCATTTAATAGATTTAATGTAAAGGTAGATAGGAATTTAATTCTAGATTTGATAGCTTTAGAGCTCGAGAGGGAAACGGGATATAGACACCCTCCTTTGTACATTGTAAAAATAATTCTGGATTATTGAGAGTATTCATAAGAGAAGAGCATGCAGAGAACTGTGAAAAGAACACCCATGTACAGACATTGAATTAATAGAAGAAAGCTTTGATTCAATTCCATGGCTGTGTTATTCTCTGTGTATTGTTGATGTTATGCTCATGAATGTTTTCTTCTTGTCATGCATTTGCTTTTATATGCTGTGTATGTGATTTCATGGTTGAATTGAAGTCTGTGAGAACAAGGAGTTAGTTTCAATTGTTTCTCTATCTTGAACCAGAGAATTCCTGCAAGGAGTGCAGTCGAATTGTCTGCAAGGAGTGCGTTGACAGCAGGGTTCAAGTAGAGAGAACTTTTGTTCTAAGTTCTTAGAAGTGAATATTTAGCACCGAAGCCATGCAAGGCATGCGCAGGCTAGACGAAGACTCAGAGTGTGAATCTGAGAAAAGGGATAGAAATATTTCTGTTGCAGGAGTGCACAGGATCGAAGACTTCAACACTTAGTCGTGCTTGAAGATTTGCCGCAAGGAGTGCGTGCAAGGAGTTTCCGGGAGGAAATCAAAAGCGAGGAGAAAAACTATGGAGGGACAGACCTTCAAAGTCTGTCAAAGGACCACAGAAAGAAGTTGCACGAGTAGGGTAAACGAAAGAATCGCAGGTTGGCAAACCCGTCTCGCGGAGAGACATTTCTTATTTCACGGATTGGATCTCGCGGAGGAAGTTCGAAGCTCGAAAGGGTAGGAGCCATTGATTGGGATCACAAGGAGCGTGGACTCAACTTGTTGATCGGCATATCAGGAGTTCGTAAGGTAAGGTTCTATCTTTGTGCAACGGAAGTCACGAAGTCTCGAGGTGCGACATTTCGACAGTGACGTAAGTCGTGTGGGCCACAAGGAAAGTGTAAGACAGGTGGCGGAGATCAGAGATCTCGCAAGCTCGGGCTCATGAGTTGGAAGCCCAAATATTTGGAGGTTCGAGTCACGAGACGTGAGGGTCCGAAGGCACGACAAGATAATATCGGCATCTTGGAACATCAGAACTCGGAGGATGGAGGAAGTAGAACTGAAGGTCGCGAGTAGCGAAGTTGCGACGTCGCGGGGATGCGATAGAACCGAAGTCCCGATAGGCGAAAGGGAGGTCAACAATTGACCGAGGCATCGGATCTCGGGGATCCGAGAGCCCAATTGGTCAATAGAGAACTCGCGAAGCGCGAAGTTCTGATCCTCCGAGTGTAGGAAGAGGATCGCGAGACGAGAACTGTGGGTGCAGATCTTCCGATAGGAAGATAGAAGAACATTCACGTTCTTTGGGCCAAGAGGAAAGAAGGTCCTAAGGAGGGTGACCGTGCTCCGAGGGGTGTGGGTTGCGTCAGAGTGGTATCAGAGAGGGAAGACTCTTTGTTTTCTGTGACAGAGAGAGACAAAATTTCACCATGCCGCCGAGAAGAGAAAGACAGTCACCAGATCCTGAAGACAGAGAGGTGCGAAGAAGAGGCAGGCTGGTAGGAAATCCAGAAATGGAGCGGCAGATGAGAGATCTCTGAGCAAGGCTCGAGGAGATGGAGACTGTGCAAATATGCGGAGTTGGTGCAGGGGATCTTAGCGATTCTGAGGTTGAAGAGGAAGCTGGACATGAAGCAAAAGTCACTGCAAAAGATGCATCAACCGAGCGGTTGATTAAAGCCATCGCAAGGATGGGTGCGAAGGCGAAAATGGATATTCCAGTCTATGAGGGGAATCTGGATGTAGAGGAGCTGCTAGATTGGATTAGAGCTCTTGACACGTACTTCGACTATGAAGATGTCGAAGATGATAAGAAAGTCAAGCATGCGGTTATGCACTTGAAAGGACATGCAGCATTGTGGTGGGACGAGCTACAAGTTGACAGACACTACAAAGGCAAGTAGAAGATCAAGAGCTGGGATCGAATGATCGCAAAGATGAAAGTGAAGTTCATCCCAAGGGACTATCAAATTACTCTGTTTAGGAGAATGTAGAACCTGAGACAGAAACTGATGACAATGAAAGAATACACCGAGGAATTCTATCGACTGAACATCAGAGTGGGTCATCGGGAGAGCGATGATGAGAAGGTGGCGATATATCTGAATGGTCTGAGATATGACATTCAGGATGGGCTAAGCATGATAACCATCCGAACGATGGAAGATGCTTACCAATTGGCTCTAAAAGCCGAAGAGAAGCTGAGCCGAAAGCAAGGACAGCGAGGGCGAGGTAGAAGCCAGCCAAGAGGCAAAGCAGTTTCCCAGGAAAAATTCCAGAAGCCCAAAGAGGAGTGGAAGAAACCTCAGGGTAGGGTTGAGAGAGGTGGAACCTCACAGCAGAGGCAACCATATGTCAAGCAGAGAGGACAGCAAAATGATTAGCAAGGTGGCTATGCTGATGCGAACACTCTTCCTCGTACTAGAGGTCGAGGTAGAGGAAGAGGAGGAGTAATCACATGTTTTACATGTGGGAGGAATGGGCACAAGTCATTCGAGTGTCCAGAGAAAAAGAAAGATCCAGGAGAAGCTCACATCACTGAAGCTCAGAGGCGTGATGCTGAGTCAGAAGATGCAGACAACGGAAGATCGCTTGGGATGCATAAGGTCCTTTTGACACCTGAGAAGGAGGTGGAAAGCTCAGTACAGAGGACCAGAATGTTCAGAACAGCTTGCATAACCAAGGACAGGAAATACAAGGTCATAGTTGACAGTGGTAGCACAGACAATCTCGTTTCAACCGAGATGGTAGAGAAGCTGGCGCTAGAGACGACTGATCATCCCAGTCCATACAAGGTTTCGTGGCTACAGAAAGGACACTAGGTGAGTGTTACGAAACAATGCTTGGCTGAGTTCAAAATAGGGGGATACAATGATAAGATCTTGTGTGATGTTATTCCCATGGATGTATGTCATTTATTTCTGGGTAGACCATGGCAATATGACCGAATTGTGATTCATGATGGGAAGATGAAAACATATACACTGGAGAAGAATGGGAAAACCCATAAGTTTCTTCTAATAAAGGATAAAGAAGTGAAACCGGAAGTAAGTAACACCATACTTCTCATGAGTGGGAAGGAACTTCTCACAGAGATGGAGAAGAAGGAAGATCCACAATTCTTTGTGGTCAGGAAACCAAGAATTATCCTGACTAGCACGAAAGTGGATGACTTACCAGTTGAGATTTAGGAACTACCGGAGGATTTCACTGATATCATCGTGGACGAATTACCTCATTCGTTGCCACCAATGAGGAGTGTGATTCATCACATAGATCTCATACCAGGAGAAAGTTTACCAAATAAGGTTGTGTATAGGTTGACGCTACAGGAGAATGAGGAAGTCAAAAGATAGGTCCAATATTTGATGGACAAAGGACTGGTCAGAGAAAGTCTGAGTCCGTGTGTTGTTCCAACCGTTCTTAGTCCAAAGAAAGACGGAGGCTGGAGGATGTGTACCGACTCAAGAGCGATCAACAAAATCGCCATCAGGTACAGATTTCCACTGCCAAGAATGGATGATCTCATGGATTTCCTGAGTGGGGTAAATTATTTTTCAAAGATTGATCTGAAGAGTGGATATCACCAGATTCGCATGAGGGAAGGTGATGAATGGAAGACAACATTCAAAACAAATGAGGGTTTGTACGAATGGTTGGTCATGCCGTTTGGTTTGACAAACGCGTTGAGCACATTCATGAGACTGATGAATGAAGTCCTGAGGGAATTCATTGGGAAATTTGTAGTCGTATATCTGGACGATATATTGATTTTCAGTAAGACTAAGGCTGAACATTTGAAACATTTGGCCATTGTGATGAGAAAGCTATATCAGGAGAAGTTGTTGATAAACATGAAGAAATCTTCGTTCATGAAGGAAGAGCTCATTTATTTGGGTTTTGTCATTTCGGCGAATGAATTAAAAATGGATCCAAGTAAGGTGGAAGTGATCAAGAATTGGCCATCACCCAGAAATGTTTTTGAGGTGAGGAGTTTCCATGGTTTAGCTAGTTTCTACCGAAAATTCATTAGGAATTTCAGTGGAATTAGCACAGCAATGATGGACACGGTGAAAAAGCGACATAAGACTTTTCATTGGACAGTAGAGGCTGAGAATAGATTCAATCTGTTGAAGCGGAAGATAACAGAGCAACCAGTGTTAGTGTTGTCGAACTTCATGAAGACATTTTAGGTGAAATGTGATGCGAGCGGATATGCCATAGGAGCAGTCCTAAGTCAAGAGGACATACCAGTTTCCTATTTCAGTGAGAAGCTGGATGACACAAAGCTGAAATACTCCACGTATGATAAAGAGTTTTATGCCATCATCCAGGCATTAAAGAAGTGGAGGAATTACTTGATCCCAAAAGAATTTGTATTGTACAATGATAATCATGCATTACAGTTTTTGAGTCAACAGGATAAGTTGAATCAGAGACATGCAAAATGGGTAGAGTATATGCAAAATTTCACATTTGTGATCAAACATATTTCAGGAACTGCTAACAAAGTGGCTGATTCTTTGAGCAGGAAATGTTTGTTGCTGCAGGAGTTCTGAGTCAAGACATTGGGTTTTGAAAATCTTAAGGATATGTATGCAGGGGATGTAGATTTCAGAGAAGCATATGAGGCAGCTGAGAATCCAGTTCTCAAGGATCGGAGCCCATGGATAGACTACATGATCCAGGAGGGATTGTTGTTTAGAGGCAATCAACTGTGTATTCCAAATTGCTCCATGAGGGAGAATTTGCTAAAGGAGAAACACAGCGGAGGCTTAGCAGGACATTTTGGCCACGACAAAACATTCGCAAAGTTGAGTGAATCGTATTTTTGTCCAAGCATGCGAGCATATGTCAAAAGGTTTGTTGACAGGTGTCGAATTTGTCAACATTCGAAGGGACGGAAACAAAATGTAGGTCTTTACCAGCCATTGTCCATACCAGAGAGGTCGTGGGAGGTGATTAGCATGGATTTCGTACTGGGATTGCCGAGGACGCAGAGAGGGGTTGATTCCATATTTGTAGTGGTTGACAGGTTTTCGAAAATGGCACACTTCATCCCATGCCAGAAGACCAGCGATGCGACTCACATCGCGAACATGTTTTTCAAGGAGGTCATTTGACTCCATGGATTGTCGAAAAGTATTGTTTCGGACAGGGACACCAAATTTATTGGACATTTTTGGAGGACACTCTGGAAGAAGCTGGGAACTAATCTGGAATTTAGTTCGGCTTATCATCCACAGACGGATGGGAAAACCGAGGTTGTGAACAGGAGTCTGGGAGATTTGTTGAGAAGCCTGGTGACAGAGCACCACAGCAGCTGGGAAAATGTGTTGCCACAGGCAGAGTTCGCATATAATGATTCCATGAACAGAAGCATAGGTAAAATTCCATTTGAAATTGTATATGGCAGACAGCTGAGAGGATAATCTGAACTCAGGGAGTCAGAACAGGCTGCGACTAGCAGTGCTAGTGTTGAAGAGTTCGCTGAAGCAATGAAGGAACTTCACGGCATGGTGAAGCAGCGACTGACTGATTCAAATCAAGAGTACAAGCACAGAGAAGATTAACATCGGAGACAACTTCAGTTTGAAGTTGGCGATATGGTTCTGGCATACTTGAGAAAGGAAAGGTTCCCAAGGGGAACGTACAACAAATTAAAAATGAAGAAAATTGGGCCATGCAGGGTCCTGAAGAAATTTGGAGAGAATGCTTATGAGATTGAGTTGTCGGATGGCATTGGGATATCTCTGATATTTAATGTTTCGGATTTATACCCATACAGGGATGGAGAAGCAGAAACTAGAGCTGAGAAACCAGTGGTTGAGTGGACAAAGCAATTACCAGTTGCAGAGAAGCCGCAGATGGAAAGCATACTAGACAAGCGAGTGGGTAAAAAGACCAGAAGGAAAGAATACTATGAGTATCTGGTCAAGTGGAAGAATCAACCAGTGGAGGATGCTAGCTGGGAAACCGAAGCAGTCATACAGAAGCATGGACAGACCATGCAGGAGCTCATGGATAGGAGCCCATGAAAATTTTCAAGCGAGGGAGTATGATGCAGGAGCATCGCCCACGTCAAGCGAGCCAGCGCGAAAAGCAGGAGACAGTCGGACAAGCTAGCACAAACTTCTTTTTGAAAGCACTTTGATATTGTTGCGCAAGCTTTAATGTGTTGATTTGATGAAGCATACTTTGTATATTGTAATGGACCTTGAGTGGATAGCTCACGTCCTTAGGTAGCTGAGGCATTTAATAGATTTAATGTAAAGGTAGATAGGAATTTAATTCTAGATTTGATAGCTTTAGAGCTCGAGAGGGAAACGAGATATAGACACCCTCCTTTGTACATTGTAAAAATAATTCTGTATTATTGAGAGTATTCAGAAGAGAAGAGCATGCAGAGAACTGTGAAAAGAACACCCATGTACAAACATTGAATTAATAGAAGAAAGCTTTGATTCAATTCCATGGCTGTGTTATTCTCTGTGTATTGTTGAGGTTATGCTCATGAATGTTTGCTTCTTGTCATGCATTTGCTTTTATACGCTGTGTATGTGATTTCATGGTTGAATTGAAGTCTGTGAGAACAAGGAGTTAGTTTCAATTGTTTCTCTATCTTGAACCAGAGAATTCCTGCAAGGAGTGCAGTCGAATTGTCTGCAAGGAGTGAGTTGACAGTAGGGTTCAAGTAGAGAGAACTTTTGTTCTAAGTTCTCAGAAGTGCAGATTTAGCACCGAAGCCATGCAAGGCATGCGCAGGCTAGACGAAGACTCAGAGTGAGAATCTGAGCAAAGGGATAGAAAGATTTCTACTGCAGGAGTGCGCAGGATCGAAGACTTCAACACTTAGTCGTGCTTGAAGATTTGCCGCAAGGAGTGCGTGCAAGGAGTTTCCGGGAGGAACTCAAAAGAGGGGAGAAAAAATCTGGAGGGACAGACCTTCAAAGTTTGTCGAAGGACCACAGAAAGAAGTTGCATGAGCAGGGTAAACGAAAGAATCGCAGGTTGGCGAACCCGTCTCACGGAGAGACATTTCTTATTTCACGGATTGGATCTCGTGGAGGAGTGAGAAGGCTACAGTGCAAGCGGAGGAAGTTCAAAGCTCGAAAGGGTAGGAGCCATTGATTTTGATCACAAGGAGCATGGACTCAACTCATTGATCGGCATATCGGGAGTTCATAAGGTAAGGTTCTATCTTTGTGCAATGGAAGTCACGAAGTCGCGAGGTGCGACATTCCGACAGTGACGTAAGTCATGTGGGCCACAGGGCAAGTGTAAGACAGGTGGCGGAGATCAGAGATCTCGCAAGCTCGGGCTCGTGAGTTGGAAGCCCAAATATTTGGAGGTTTGAGTCATGGGACGCGACGGTCCGAAGGTGCGACAGGATAATATCGGCGTCTCGGAACATCGGAACTCGGAGGACGGAGGAAGTAGAGCTGAAGGTCGCGAGTAGAGAAGCTGCAATGTCGCGGGGCTATGATAGAATCGAAGTCTCGATAGGTGAAAGGGAGGTCAACAATTGACCGAGGCATCGGATCTCGGGGATCCGAGAGCCCAATTGGTCAATAGAGAACTTGCGAAGCGCGAATTTACGATCCTCCGAGTGTAGGAAGAGGATCGCGAGACGAGAACTGTGGGTGCAGATCTTCCGATAGGACGATAGAAGAACATTCACGTTCTTCGGGCTAAGAGGAACGAAGGTCCTGAGGAGGGCGACTGTGCTCCGAGGGGTGCGGGTTGCGTCATAGAGTATTGAAATCAGAGAAGAAACCTCGTGGCAATTCAATATACCACTTCGTAGTAGACCTTGTAAGGGTTCTTTGAAAAAGACGTAGGCGAATAGAGTCATCCATCAAAGAGTTGGATGAACACTATAGGTGAAAAGTCATAACGTGATTGTTTAGGTCCTCTCCCACCTTGCCATCGAATTTGGGAATGTCTGATGGAAGCTTGGATGGAATAACGGGCCATTGAGGAGAGTGACAAATAGGATCATTCAGAATCCTAGACAAATCTGGCAAATCCAAAGTAGCCAGAAAAGGTAACTATCTATTAACTTGGGGGTACTGGTGACTTTGGGGTGGAAGCCCTATCGGCAAACCAGTAGGACCGTAAGCAGTATACCCATATTGGGAAGACCCTGGATGATTCGGTGGTGGTTGGAGAGGATAGTAATTCCAAGGATGGTAACCTTGATTTTGAGTAGGGACCTGAGGTTGAGTATTGTGACTCTAACCCCAAATAGGATTAGGTATACCTGGATAGGGTTGGCCTATAGTAGGGATAGTTTGCTGCCCCCCAATATTTTGAGGAAAGTTTTGTAAAATCCGATTCCAATACTGGGCCAATTCAGGAGGTATGTTTTGTCCAAAAGGTGAGGTTGGTCCTGTTGGCAACAGAAGTCACTCCTGGATTTCTAACAGGAGTAGAGCCCGATGCCCATCAGTTTTATGTCACAGTTTTTCATAGATGGGTGATCGAATGGCGGGAAACTCAAAACAATAGCGTTCCAACTCTGAAACTAGGCCAGGTATGCATGAACAAGTGAGGTCTTGCGTAAACTTCAGACAGTGAGCTGTAGTAAAGGGTGAATAGGCGAAAGACTTGTACAAGAGAAAAGTGGAGGTCTGTTATAAACAACAGGTTTCTAACAGACTGTAGAAGAAAGCATTTAAACACAAGATCGGCTTACATTCAAATGCAAAACTAGAGAATACAATAATGTCACAGTAAATCCTTTATCATAACATAGTTGCATGAATTCATGTGAATCAGTCAATCATGAACTCTCCAAGCATAAGATGAAAATTAGACGGAGTAAGAAGAACTGTCTGTCATAAAACAAGAAATCTCAAATACAGATGCATAAGCTAGAAGCTAGAATAGCTGCTAAAACATTACAGTAGGGAGCTCTGCTCAACCATCGATCCCTTACAAAATACCAAGACTGAGTCTATATACTCAGAGAAAAATGCCTAACAGAGGCATGCCCAGTCGCCCAAGGCTTGGCGTCCCTTTAGTCAAACTCATACTAATATTATTTGTTGGACACCACCTTAACTGCGCATGGCTCCCGCAGGAGGACTAGCTGAGTCAATAAATGTTGAATTAGCGTGCGCAGACCTCCTCTGGCTAGTCGAGGACTCGTCATGGATTTTCTGAAAGACTGGGTACACAGGACCCTCTCAAGCAGATCGCTTACTAGACCCTCCATACCTTGCAATTAATGATTGAGGCGAGGCCTCAACCACCCTCTCGTTTCTTCATTCATTCCTGGCAGGTATCGGGATCCAGACCACGTCGAACTGGAGTCTGAAGAGAAAAGTTCCCCCCTTCGGAGATTTAGCTCAATGCTTCGGGGCTCGAGTAGCTGAATGACAAATATAAGCGCCCCTTCCCCAGGCCTCCTTCTTGATGACCAGGCACCAAAACCATGGGCCCGACTCTGGGCGCTATCGGGAATTCGGGGTTCGGGGTTTCACGGTTCCCGCTATCGAGAACTCCTCGCCTCTCCAATCCCCAATTTGCGATGCGCCCTTTTCTCCATGCGCTGGCCCTCCTGGCTAGGCTATTTGGTCCATACAACCATCCCTCATAAGACCATAGCCCTATACCTCCATCGGGGTTTCGAGCTTTACGACATCGATGTGCACACACCCTTTTGACTTGCGATTCTCTAATTCTCCGATGGGTCCCGATCGTTGACCTATCAATGGTCCCTTCGCTTGTCGCTAAAATCTGCCACCTGTCCTCCTGTCAGTCGGTGTGGCCCCACGCTCCTAGGCCTTATCGGGAAAACGTGTATCGCGATTTTCCAATGCACGAAACCTTTTCTCCCAAGATCTCCGATATCCCGATTCCCGACTCTTCCCAGGCGTCTGACACCTGTCCTCCACGCTGACTCCCGTCACGGATTTTCCCCAGGAAACTTAATGGCCCCGAAAACTAGATGACCGTCGATCTGTTTTTATGGATGGATCTCGACCGCCAATGGCAAAAAACTGCGCCCGCTCGCTTGACTCGCTATTGCAAAAGGGATTCTCACGTGCTGCGCTTGGGCGCTTCCTGCGCAAACTGCAGACCCGGGTACGCCTAATCCCGAGACAAAAAATATCGCTAACATTAGGCTCCATGGGGGATAGAGTCGTCCCTGCGATGCTCTAAGAACTCCTTCCGCAACTTCAGTGCCTTGCTGTTGGGCTATGGAGTCATGCTCAAAACATCCCACTGCTGAAAATACAGGCTGAAAAATAAAAGCGAACAAAATAAACATACATGCTCAAAGGAGCTTATTTATGTACAGCCTAATACTAATATACTTTGGACATGAGGCTAGGTGAAAGAAAATTTCCACCATAGCCAATCAAGTAACTTCCTGAATGGAAGCTCCTTCCTTTTGTCGATGATTACAAACAGGTGGTGTAACCATGATAGCAGAACGGTTACGCTCTTCAACTCCTCCTTACAGGATGAAGTTGAGATGAAATAGGGCGGCTCCAATTTATGAAGGAAATGCAACTCCATGTATTCCTTCACAGGCTCATAGGACCAATGGCAAACTCCAGAAAATTGGCGACAGGAAGCCTCCTATGCTAAACAATTGTGGATGTGTGCTTGAATATCTATGGTAAGCACAGGTGGGTGGATAGATGACATAGGCTGATTGATCTTAGGTGGTGGCTGCTCGCTAACTGGCTCTGCGCAGTGTGTAAACTTCATCTTCGACTGCTCCTCTGGTTCTTCTGGTGCCTCTTCTTGGCTCTCCCAAGGGTCAGAGTCATAATCATCATAGATAGGACCTGTGGGAAAACTCTTCTTTTCAATTTGCTGCTCAGGGGGGCTGATTTCCTCACATTGTCTTTCATTTGTGAACAGAGGAGAAGGCTCTGCAGTCTTCTCTTGGAAGTTCTGGGTGTCCAGCTTAGAACCTGATTCATAGCTGTCATACACCGACTGGATGCTACCCAGGTCATCAATCTGTGATGTGGGGCTCTGCTGCTCCTCAACTGAATAGTCGTTAAAGCTGGGTGAGCACCAAGCTTCTTGATCTTGCAAAAAAGGAACGATCTCCCGATCCTCCTTTTCAATCCCAAATGTAAATACATCATGGGAAATCTCATGAAGAAAAAGAGAACAATCCTCCTCCACAACTACCACTTCATCGTTTTGTTCTGAGACAGCAAGTTCATCGGGGACAACTGTTAAGGCGCTTACGAGATATTCAATATTCTCCTCGAGAGAGCCATCTAGAACATATGGCTTGGTGACTGGAAAATCCTCCCCACTGTCCTTAGATTCCAACCTTGCATGTTGGGCAATGAGAGATATCATTAGTTCACTTAGGGAAACTTCCTCCCACAGTCTTCTATCCTTACAGACCTCATCATCACAGCCTTCTTTAGACATAATCATATCCGGGAGGATTCCTTCTTCTTGGTTCTTCCATGGGTTAGATTCATAATGACCATAAACAGGTCCCATGGGAAATCTTTTTTCATAATTGCCCTTAGTAGAGCTGCTAAGGGCCTCTGCTTCAAAGGATGGGAAATCCTCAGCGTATTGTTCAGCTTCCCACCTATCAAATATGGCAGTGAGAGATTTTATCAGTTCCATAACTCCACCCGAAGCATCTCCTTCCTCCCTGGGATCTTCATAATCATTTAGAGTAGAGATACCCAAATCATCTTCTTCAAAGGGTGGAAAATCCTCTACACCTCGCTCAGCTTCCCACCTGTCAAGTCTGGCAGTGATAGATTTTATCAGTTCCATAACTTCGCCCGAAGAAAAATAAATGGGAGGAGAAAGGACTGATTCCTGATCCAGGTCATCAGGATCCTCCCCACAGCTTACGTCAGAAACAACTTTCTCTTGTATAGATTTGTGGTATCCCTCACAAAAATTATGACAAATTAACTCAGGGGGATACAACCTCTGACAATAGGCGATGAAAGCTGCATGGAATTCACTGAGTGAAGAAATGATAGCAGGGGGTAAAGAATGATACCATTTACGTGCATCCCTTGCTAACGAGAACATGAACATTTTCAGTAATACATCCGCATGATGTATCTCCCACTGATGCATGAGTTCATGAAACTCACTGAGGTGCTGAGCAGGATTGTCCTCTTCACGCTCTCTAAATCTGGGCAAATAATCACCCCATTCATTCGGAGAAGGGACATCATTAGGAAAACCAGGAATACCAGGAAAATTAAAAGGAGAAAACCTTTGAGCCAGGATTTCCTCCATATCGAACCAGTGGAGTCGCCAATTGATCCTCGAATCATGGAGTCACCAGGTGAAAAATGTGCAGCTTCGAATGTGTCTGGTCTTTGTTCACCATCAAAGGCCAGATCTTAACATTATCGTTACCCCAGGAAACTTCTCAGGCTGAGAAAGCAGTCGCTGAAACCTTCTAGAGAAAGCTCCTCTGGGTCAGCTTTCAGGTGTGTCAACAGTGGCCACAACTGAAATAGTAAAGTGGAAACAATGGAGTCGCCACAGTGGAGTCACCAGGTGCACAGTAGCAATCTGAATAATTCTGATTTCTGATGCACCTTCAGAATCAGTTGATCATTGTCGTTCTGCCTAGGGAAAATCTTCAACTTCGTCCCCGGAAACGGCGCCAAAAATGTTGGCGACGGAAGTCACTCCTGGATTGCTAATAGGAGCAGAGCCCGACGCCCATCAGTTTTATGTCACGGTTGTTCATAGATGGGTGATCGAATGGCGGGAAACTCAAAACAATAGCGTTCCAACTCTGAAACTAGGCCAGGTATGCATGAGCAAGTGAGGTCTTGCGTAAACTTCAGACAGTGAGTTGTAGTAAAGGGTGAACAGGCAGAAGACTTGTACAAGAGAAAAGTGGAGGTCTGTTATAAACAACAGGCTTCTAACAGACTGTAGAAGAAATCATTTAAACACAAGATCGGCTTATATTCAAATGCAAAACTAGAGAATACAATAATGTCACAGTAAATCCTTTATCATAACATAGTTGCATGAATTCATGTGAATCAGTCAATCATGAACTCTCCAAGCATAAGATGAAAATCAGATGGAGTAAGAAGAACTGTCTGTCATAAAAAAAGAAATCTCAAATACAGATGCATAAGCTGGAAGCCAGAATAGCTGCTAAAACATTACAGTAGGGAGCTCTACTCAACCATTGATCCCTTACAAAATACCAATACTGAGTCTATATACTCAGAGAAAAATGCCTAACAGAGGCGTGCCCAGTCGTCCAAGGCTTGGCATCCCTTTAGTCAAACTCATACTGATATTCTTTGTCGGACACCACCTTAACTGTGCATGGCTCCCGCAGGGGGAGTAGCTGAATCAGTAAATGTTGAGTTAGCATGCGCAAACCTCCTCTGGCTAGTCGAGGACTCGGCATGGCTTTTTTGAAAGACTGGGTACACAGGACCCTCTCAAGCGGACCGCTTACTAGACCCTCCATACCTTGCAATTAATGATTGAGGCGAGGCCTCAACCACCCTCTCGTTTCTTCATTCATTCCTGGCAGGTATCGGGATCCAGACCACATCGAACTGGAGTCTAAAGAGCAAAGTGCCCCCCTTCAGAGATTTATCTCAACACTTCGGGGCCCGAGTAGCTGAATGACAAATATAAGCTCCCCTTCCCCAGGCCTCCTTCTTGATGACCAGGCGCCAAAACCATGGGCCCGGCTCTGGGCGCTATCGGGAATTCGGGGTTCGGGGTTTCGCGGTTCCCACTGTCGAGAACTCCTCGCCTCTCCAATCCCCGATTTGTGATGCACCCTTTTCTCCACGCGCTGGCCCTCCTGGCTAGGCTATTTGGTCCATACAACCATCCCTCATAAGACCACAGCCCTATACCTCCATCGGGGTTTCGGGCTTTACGACGTCAATGTGCACACACCCTTTTGACTTGCGATTCTCCGATTCTCCGATGGGTCCCGGTCATTGACCTATCAATGGTCCCTTCACCTGTTGCTAAAATATGCCACCTATCCTCCTGTCAGTCGGTGTGGCCCCACGCTCCTAGGCCTTATCGGGAAAACGCGTATCGCGATTTTCCAATGCACGAAACCTTTGCTCCCGGGATCTCCGATATCCCGATTCCCGACTCTTCCCAGGCGTCTGACACCTATCCTCCACATTGACTCCTGTCGCAGCTTTTCCCCGGGCAACTTAACGGCCCCAAAAACCCGATGACCATCGATCTATTTTTATGGATGGATCTCGGCCGCCAACGGAAAAAAACTGCGCTCGCTCGCTTGACTTGCTATTGCAAAAGGGATTCTCCTGTGCTGCACTTGGGCGCTTCCTGCGTAAACTATAGACCCGGGTATGCCTAATCCCGAGACAAAAAATATCCCTAACAGGTCCCCCTATCGTACGGTGTGTGCCAACCAAAGGTTGTGTAGTAATTGGATTTTGACCAATAAGAGGAAATTGAATCGTACCACCTTGTCCACCAACATGAATCTGCAAATTTGGTGCAACGGTCGGGATAGTGCCACTAGGATTAGGATTGCTAGAAGGAAAAGGAGGAAGCGTCGGAATAAAATCGGGAATAGAGTGCCCAGGGAAAGGAGGACCACCTGGAGAACCGGCAGGGGTTTGCGGAGGTGTTGGATTGGAAGCATTCAAAAAAAAATTCAACGCATGATAACTAGGTGGTAGTATCAGATTGACCTCGGGCATTCATTGGGTATTGATAGGAGCAAGACTAGCTGTAGTAATTCTGGTTTGGACACTCGTAGTATTCGCGAGATGGGCCATCTTGGGAGGGAGAACAAAATGATAAGTGGTATTCTCTAGTGTAGTTTCTGTCTCAGAAAACACTTGAGGGTTGATTTCATAGACTGTAGGTGACTCAGTACCAAAAAGGACCCATCGGAAATCACCTGACCAAAAAGGATCTTGGATTACTACACCGAGAGAAGGCCCAACGGTTGATTCAGAAGATGTAACAACTGCTTCTGCAGAAGAATTTAATCGCACAAAAGGACGTTCACCATGGTGAATTCGATAATACTCTCTAGTATTGGTAATGTGAAAAGGTTCTAGAGAGTCAGTGAATTCTACTTGTGGTGTGGTGACAACTGGGACGTCACTTGTTTCCCCGTGTGGTGGGGTAACAACTGGGACTTCACTCTGTCGAGGAGAGCCCTCAGGTGTACCGGTAGGCGAAGGTTGAGAATCGTCCAGATGTTCTGGAGATAAACCTTGCATTCTATATGAACGTCGTGGGAGAGAAATTGTAAATGAGTGACAAGCTCCGTGAAGAAATTCTTAAGGTCAACTTTGATAAACAAACAACACACACTAGTAAACAAAATCTAGGAAGCAATCACCAAGCAAACAAGACCTTCTAATATCGAAGCCACTAGTTGGTGATGAAATCCAACGTCGCAACAACGAGACGAGAAGGGGTGGGGCTATTGTGGAAAAGTTACGCTGACGACCTGCTTAACAGACTTACACCTTGGTGCAAGCTCCCACACATAATCGTGGGTATACCCTCCAAGGAGCCCGAGTGAGTTTGATCAACGTCAATTCCAGGTACTCTGAAGACTTTCCCCTTCACAGTCACCTTGGGTAAGAACCTAGAGAGATAGGCCACTAAGGTCACCACAAACAACAGTACAGCCTGGGGGAATAGTCGACAGTCCGATCCACATGCAAATGCAGGGTATCTAGCCCAAAATCAACTAAAAAGGCTTCCACTCATCATTGTGGGTATACCTCCGAGTGACCCCCGTAATACGTGAAATCTCTACACTGATGTCAACAAAGCAGGGTGAGTAACTCTGCCAACACCAATGCGACCTAGTGCTTGACCCTTGTGTTAGAAGGGCTTCCCAGGACAATATGTTGCAAATGGAATTTAACACTCCCTAACTCAAGATGCTATTGTGTGTTTTGAGATTTTGGAGAGTGTATCTCTCTTCCTACTCCAAAGCACTAGCCTAACTAAATGTTGGTGTAAAAGAGCCCTAGAAAAGAGTTACTAAATAGATTTTAGGATTACGCAATGTTTTTAAGAGCTGTTGTTTACTCAAAGGTAACGGAAATGAAACTTGTGTTGTATGACTCTGACCCAATGATGCAAGGACGATAATGAAATGTATCACTTTTCTTTCAATGAATCCTATATATGGGAGAGAGAGAAGTTTTCCGAATCAACCACGAACTATATGAAAAATTTCCTTTCAAATGTCAATGCAAACAATCAGTTATCAAATGACTAACCTCTATGTTTATCTTTTTCAACACTTCAACAATCTCTAAAATTTTGATTTTCAATGTTTTTTAAATGACAAAAACAATTTGATGAAAGAAAACTTTGAGTTCACTTTTCAAAAATAACCCTCACTATACTAATGAGAGAGTAGAAAATGAAATGATAAAGAATCAAGCAATAACAACCCAATCAACTCTTTCAATGAAAGCAAAAATACAAAGCAAACCAAATAGTCTTCTCAATGCAAATGAAAATGTGCTTTCAAATCAATAAGCAAATGAGAAAAAACCAAGTAAACTTAACTTTCAACCAATCATTGGATCCCAACAATTCAAACACACTCAGAATCTGAAGTCAGAGAGAATGGTTTGCCAAGAAGAGTCAAGAAACGAAAGTCAAGTCACCAATGTCAAGAAAAACCTTGAAACCCTAAAATTGTTCAAGCATGCAAACAAAAGAAAGAAATATATCAATCAAATGTCCAAGAAACTCATAAGAGGTATTCCAACTATTCTGGGCAGTCAGAAAGACCAAACCTCAAATTCAAAAATTTTGAAAAAGACTGTTCGCAGGCAAGCAATATAACACAGTGCGAGAACCTATGATTCTCACAGGAAACCTTTGAGCAAGGTGCGAGAACCTCGCACTGAACCCTATGAGAAGGGTGCGAACCTGACCAGTTCTTGCAGGCTGCAATGGAATGCAGTGCGAGAATTCGTGAACATGTCAAAAAATTTGAAAAATGAAGTAAAATTGCAAAAATCTTCTGGACTCAGAAGGTCTATCAGGATATCCTAAAGACTCAGAGACTGATAGGACATGAGAAAAATGAAACCAAATAAAATGGCCATATAAAAACACAAAAAGCCACCAAGCAAATGGGATTGTTCCCCAGTGGAGTCACCAATTTTGTTATAGGATAAATCCGTAAGTGCGGACACAAACCGATCTCCCTAGATCCACTTGGATCTAGAACAAATCAAGACAGAATAATACTCTTTCCCTAGATTTAGACTATTGAATGAATTAGGAAGTAAGAATCATGGACATACCTTTTGATCACTTCCTTTAGTCTTTGTTGTACTAGCTTCGCTCCAATGCTCTTGTGCAGTCAAGACCAGGACATCTCAAACCAATCGAAGTGAAAACAAATTAATATATTCAACAGTTAATATATGCATATGATCAAGGAATTATGCAATAAAGTAGACTTAGCTTTATGGGAAAGGAACATATTACTGTATCATATTGATAGAAAGAAAAGCTTACAACCTGAGCCTTGATGTTGCAAACCTCCTTTCGATGGCCCTTGGCTCTGACACACACACTTGCTCACTTGCATGAAGAATATCAACCACCTTTGATAACCTTGCTGGAGTTCTCAACTGCTGTAGCATCAGTCCTTCACACAATCTTTCACAAATTCTCCAATATATTCTTAACCTTGTTTTCTTCTAACCTTTTCCATGAGAATCCTCTCAATATATAGGAGAGAATGAATTAGTTACCTAGATAAGAATGATCCCAAAATATCAGGAAAGCCAGTACTTAGATAACCATTCGAATGCCATCTCATCCTTCTGAAGATTCCCTTCTAGAAGCTTCGAGAATTCATCCTTTTTCCTTTCTTTAGAAAGTGTTCACACCCTAGCAGTTAGACACAGTGCGAACCTCTTGCACCCTGGCTTAAGACAGCCTGCGAGAATCATTCATTCTCGCAGGCAAATGTATTGGTAGCCTGCGAACCTTCCTTAAAAATGTGATTTCTGGAGATAGATGAAGGTAACTTTTCTCAGGAGAAAGTTCTAATGAAGAGCCCGAGTACACCATCTTTAATACATCATCATGACGACTAAAATCATGGGTAACACACCTAAACAGGGAACACCTAAACCTGGAAGCGCACATGGAACTGAGACCTTGGCAGGATGAAATGTACAAAAGGAAAATCCCAAAACTCACAAGAGAGGATATCCTCCGATGGGGATATTCGCCACGGGGCACCTTCAGCATACGAGAGGCCTATCACATCAAAACTCAATCAAACCCTCTACCCATAAGGAAGGTGTGGAGAAAAATTTGGGACCTTAAACATTGGCCTAAAATCACCCTCTTCCTCTGGCTCATCGCCCATTCAAGCATTCTCACCTGGGATAACCTCTCAAAAATAGGTTTTGTCAGGCCGTCTATATGCACGCTCTGTGGAGAAGCAACTGAAACCATGAATCATCTCCTCAACTCCTACCCCTATACTTCTCAAATATGGGATCAAAGTGCGCTTATTATGCGTACATCGGATCGTAAAGGAGACAACATCATTGATACAATTACGGATTGGAGGGATCAAGTGTTTCATTCTTCCTACCTAAATTGTATATGGAAACTTCTTCCAGGCTTCATTCTTTGGCAGGTATGGAAGGAAAGAAATAGAAGGCTATTCAGTAATGATTCCCTCCCGTGGCACCATTGTTGGAACCAATGTCGCCTCAATATTCTAGAAACTCTCAACCTTCATCTTTGGTCTGAAAAAGATCTGATCAACAACCCCTCAGAACTTCTAATCCTTCAGTACTGGAAGCCCTCCCCAATTCTTCACCCACTTTCCTCCACTTCTTCTCCTCCCCCTCCTAGCATCCCCTCCTCTTGGTCCACCCCCTCAGATGACTTCATCAAGCTCAACTTTGATGGAGCCTCTAAAGGCAACCCAGGAGTAGCAGGCTACAGAGTGGTATTCCGCAACCACCGTGGACACATCATTCTCATTAACACAGGATCCATTGGTCACACCACGAACAATGCAGCGGAAATTTGGGGGCTCATTAGAGGACTGCAATTAGCCATCAAGCATAACTTCACCAAGCTGATTGTCGAAGGAGATTCTCAAATCATCATCAATCTCTTCAGCAGAATTTTAAATGGAGTGGACCCGAAAATAATATCACCCAGTTGGAGACTCTCACATGGGCTAAGGACTATCGCGGATCTTCTGCAACCCAATCAGGCCTTTATACCAGTTCATATTAGGCGAAAGGTGAATCAAGTTGCAGATGAACTGGCTAATCTGGGAACCAATTGGGACGGACCAGATATCCTTTGCCAAAATTCCCTCCACCCTGATCACCCTATTCTCCATCAATGCATCTGCAAGGCTGTGGAAGTGGACAAACCCCCGGATGGGGTGTTAGTGTGAGACACTGGGCGCAAAGTGGGAGAGAGGTCAGGCCAGTAAGGAAGGGTGCCATGTGCTAGGCTCATGCCAATTACCACCGCCTCGACCTTGCATTTAATAGATATCACGTCGCTGCAGCACCATTAACTCTGGTGTGCCTGACTCTTTTTACCAACCTTACTATGGCTCCTCTGTCTACAATTTTTTTTCATTCCCACTCGCGACCCGACCCTCTCATCCCTCTGCTGCTCAGGCCTGTTTTATCCTGGTCTCTCATGGTGTTCACAACCCTCGGTCCTCTCCAGGCTCTTCACATTTTCCTGGGGTACTCAGCTCATTTCTTCCTTCAACCAGAGCACATTATGCTACATCAAAGAGGAAGGCCACGAAGAGGTTCTCCATGGCATCCTCCTGGGCCCCGTACCTCTACTTCTCCCCCTGGTTCACCCTCCACGTTCTCCTCGCTGCCCCTGCAACCCAAGCTGGAACCTCTCGCCTCCTCCACCCTGCCGGCCTCTCGGTTCGAATGCTTAGTCCTCACAGATAGCTCATCGGGCTCTCTTTCGTGATTTCTGGTCATCCCACCGAATTCTAGAACCAACCAATCTTCCTTTGCACCGGCAGTTTTCTCCTCCTAGCCACCCTTGGGGGCACCACCTCTTCTTCGAAGTGCTCAACACAGTGCATACCCGTATATCGCCTTCATCCCTGATTTGTAGTTGAAAGATAGCCTTGCCATTCTCTATGGACTGGTCTTCGATCTTCGTCAGGGAATGGAGGACCTCCAATTCCGACTGCAACTCATGGATGGGAAGACCTCGGCCCTCCTCCAAATTCTTTCCACCTTCCAGGATGCTTTCCCCTCCACTCCCAAAGGCATGTCTTCAGCAGAGGAACCCCATGTAGAGGGCGATGACAGAAATGATCAGATGCAACGTCCAGCCAGGGTCATTGAGGAGCAGCTCAAGCATGAGGACACGGAGGCTACGACAACTATAGGCCTGCATGCATACAATCCGCCTGGAGACACCCTGCCAGCTTCCAACATGGACGAGAGAAACAGGGATGCTGACATGCATTTGGAAGGCAAAGGGACACCCATCGAAGAGGAACCTTGGTTCGCGGCTTCTCAAACCACCTGGCCAGGTTACTCGCCAAGTGTCTGACCCCACAGGAGTTCGGTCTTCTTTACTAGTTTCTTTTATTAGTTGTAGCTTAGTCAGCTTAGTTATGTTTTCTAAGACTGTTATTCTGTAAACTGCTAGACTTACCCGGCTGGCTAAACTGGTTTCCCCTCTATTGGGGCAGTTCAGTAACTACAGCATGATTTTTTCAAAGTTTTTGTACCTCTGGTCTGGTTTTTGAAGGCCCTTTATATATAAAATCTCTTATTTACAAAAAAAAAAAAATGCATTATTTCTGAGTTATGATCGGAATGCTTGACATGTTGTTAACTGTTTCTAAAAATTCATTTCATCTGGCTAACCCTAAAATGAATTTTCTGGTGATGCAGAGATAACTGCTTCGCCCAATATGTCGCCATTTTCGGCAGCCACAAATGATTTACAATTCTTATTACAATCAAAGTTCCCACAAAGAGATTATGCCTTTCTGTAGCTGCCATCACCTTTCATTTGTAAATATTTATGTTTCTGAGTTTCGAGGCGCTGATTGGGTTAAGATTATCTTATTGATTTTTTTTGTTTACATTTTCGTTTGTTTTGATTTAAATTCATGACTGTAAGCATGAATTTAAATATAAAACTTGGGTTTGATTTCATATCTTTTACCTTAGAAATATCACTTTGAAAGCACCCATATATGGTTAAAATTCAAGTCTTATGAACTTATTGATTAATCCACTATCAAAATCTTTGTGTATTATGGATATTGTGACTGCATTGGTTCTATAGTTGATCGTTGAATTAATTTGTGAAATGTTCGAGCCCACTAAAACGTTGGTTTAACGTTTCATATAGTTCTCATGAGTTCAACTGTTATATCAACATTCATGTCAATTGGTACATGCATGTTGTACCTATGTTTTCAATTCACTTTGTTGGCTTGAGCATTAATGAGATCATTCATTATGTGAATTGGGGTTTTGTACTATGGAGGGTTTGGCATTCATCGTGGGCAGTGACTCGTAGTTTTATGAGCTCTCTATTTTTTTTGTTTTCCCCAAATCTTCTTTCCAAGTTATGACAGACCCCAAACTTTGCAGTTTTTGTGCCATTATATTTCACACAGACCTCTCTATGCTCCTCGTCTTCTAGAAGACGAAACCTACACCCTATGGTAGCTGTTGTATCCTTTTCACAGTGGCAATGGAACCTATAGTTCGTATCAAGCCAAATGGTTTCCAAGCTCTTTTGTCACATGATGACGCCATAGACAACCTGAAGGCTCATGGGTGGGATGTATTCCTCAAGAAGCTTGAAGGCTACAACCTCCCGGTTGCACAGGTTTCCGCACAGACTTCCGACGGTTTTAGGGCCAAGGTCAAGGATGTACAGTTAGAAATAACAGAGGATTTGATAAGCAGGGCGACATGACTCCCATTGAAGGGTGAAATTTGGTTTAAGAATGCTAAAATGGATGATGTTCCATGGATTTTATTCATGGTTTCCCGTAAATCCACTTGTTGTCCAAAAGGTATTCCCATTTCTTTTCTCAAACCTAGATGGCACAGACTCCTTTTAATTTTGAAACAGTTTATCACATGTGAAGGCCGATATGGGTTGGTTTTTCTGTACCACATTCAGTTTCTTATGTTATTCATAAGGTTCGAGTTGAACATGTCATTTTACCTATTAATGAGCCTTTACAAAATGTCTAAACGCTATAAATGACAGGGTATGAATTCTCTGTCGAGTCTATTCCACCACGGGCTCATTAAGATCTTGTTGGTTTCTCACCTATCGCAAATCGATGAAAATTGGGAGACTTTTCTGAGCTGAAATGGCTTCACCCAGGTCGACGATATAGTCATCCCTCATCTAATTGTAAACCCTAATTTGGACAGACTAGTGATCGAAAGCCAGGTCTTCAATTCACTTGATGGCTATGAATTAAATGAATCGGCTTCTATTGTTGATGAAACCCCTATGGATAAGAAATTTCCATGTATATTTTTAGCCAAGAAATATCTGGAACAGGTAATTGGCGAATTGAAAGGGAAAAATCACCCTATGCCTATGAACAAATCTAATTTGAGCAATAATGATAAACTTGTTGTGGATAAATTTCGTAAGGGAAAGAAACAACATAACTCAGATTTAAATTAAAGGAATAATAATGTTGGTCGATTTATTTCTAGGAACTTAATAAATCGAAAGAGCGATCATATGAGCTCAATCGCTACAATTGAGATCGATGATCAGTGTTTAGACCGAGAGATAAACGATTTATTAGTTCGTGAAGACCCAGAAAATCAGTGTCCCGGGAAAGAGGTTATTACCGAGGTTGAACAGTATGACTTTGTGTCTAATTTACTCCCATATCTCAAAGGAAGAGAAGGATTTGCAGGTATTAGTCACGACCTAGAACAAGACTCAAGGAAAAATGAAGTACCCATTGTCGACTATATTCCACGTCAGTCTACCATTGCCCCTGTGCACTACGACAGTTGCTTAGACTGGATTGAGCATTATTATGGAGATATTTCTCTCTTACAGGATCAAGTTAAATGCTTGACTACTCAGAATGCGCTATTGGAACGAGAGAACCTAGACTTGAAGGAACATGTAGAGAGGGAAAATAAAAGATTCAAGAGGGATGGGAATATAATCATTAAAAATACAACTAGTTTCAAGGCTATCATAAATTTCAAACTGTCAGATCCTTTTTTGTCTAATTTCTAATGGTAAAATGATTTTGTTTTGATTCTATTCCATTTTGTTATGAAAAATCAAAATAGGGAGATTTAATTTGATTTATTTTGTTAATAATAAGACTAGCTAAAGAATCTATGATTCTGTAGCCAGCCTCTTTTGAATAATAATTAGTATTGTTATCTGAATATCAAATCGGTTTTTCTATCTATAGGAAATGGATGATCATGATGTTGATTGCATGGAGAAAACACCTTGAATCATGTGCTCAATTATTCAGTAGTTTCTGCCTTTTTATGTTTATAAAACTTTGGTTTTTTTTTGACAAATCAACTCATGCATGAGTGGTTTCTAGTTTCATTATTTTTGTAATATTATCTGATTTTTGTGGATTCAACTCTATCTTGTATGATAAGAGCATTTGAATCCTGAACTAGTTTAAATGCTGATCACTCTTGGTAGTGAGGACATCTTTGATTGGAACACATTATGGACATATGACTTTCAAGACAGATATGAAGAAGTTGTTCACTACTTGGCTTTAGACCATCGTGGTGCTTACCCATTGTGTTTTACCTTTATCTTATGAAATGTTATTACGTTTATACAACTTTAGTGTGATTATCGTGTGATATCTCATATTATTCAACACTTTAATTCTATCTGTAATTTGTTGTTCTATATTACATCTGTGATCAATATTTCATTAAAATATCGTTGATTTATGTTGGATATTTAATGATGTATTACATGAATGCTTTGTATTAAGTTTCCTTTACTATAAGTATTCATCATTATAAGATCACCAAATCTATCTGTTTATCAGTCTACTTTTATATTCCTTCTCCAAAACACCTTTGAGTTTGTTTTGGAGTGTTAGTACAGTTCTGTTATAGGTTTCCCACATCAACAGTACAAGTAGGAGCTCGAATTGCACAGGAGTACAAATTCGTTTTAGTTAATTAATTACACGTTAGTTTATTTGTCCTTTAGTTAGATAGTTTATCAATGAAATATGAACAATTTGAATCAGCTTTGACTGTTTATCTATTCTCAGTTCAATCACATTCGATTAGTATTCTTTAGTGTTTGTTTTAGATTTTAAATATTAAAAAGAAAAAGGAAAAATGTATGTATTTCTTTATCTACTTTATAAACACTTTCAAAAACATCTATTTCGCGAGATAACCTATAAATCTTGCAAGTTGTGTATACATTGTTCATAACCATATGCACATATCCATATATATTTTTTGACATTCATAAATTATTAAATTTATATCTTTAGTATCATAGTTTCATAGATTAGTTTCATTTCTTTTATTATTTTTAGGACTTTAGTTGGTCAACAAAGCCATTAAACTCGTTAGGTCATTTCATTCTAAATGGCTTGTGTTATTTAGACAACCCTGGTTTGGATTTGACCTTTCAGTTGATGGTGTGTCATTTATGCCTGTCAACACCAAGCTGATCAACATGGAGGGAAATTATTGTTTGAATGGGAGGGACATGTTAATCCATAACCATACCCTCATTCATTATCATTACATTAAGTATTGTTATGTCAACTTACTATTATTTCTTTCCAACCCTCTTTGTCTCCTATATATACATCAATGACACTCATTTGAATGAGCATTTTATCTTGTGCATTTGATATATTATAATAGGAGATTTATCCAAAATGTCCCTATTTATGGAACTTTATGGGTATCATCCTCCATCCATCACATCACCCTTGAGAGTGAAATCTAAGGTTCAACCATTGGAGGATTGCATACAACACCAACAAGGGATCATCCATCTATATTTGAAGGAAAACTTGGCTATAACAAAAAATAAGATGAAACAACAAGAATATCAATGTTGCAGTGAAAGGAACTTTGAAGTGAAGGATTGGGTGTTTTTGAAGTTGGTGCCATACAAAAAAATGTCCCTCAAGAAACAAAACAAGGACAATAAATTAGCACCCAATTACAATGGTCCCTATAAAGTGTTGCATAGGATTGGTAGTATAATTTACAGAATGGAGTTGTCTCCTTTATCATGTGTATGCATGGTCTTCCATGTTTCTTTTTTAAAGAAGGAAATTGATGACAATATCCATGGTTCAGACTATTTTTGGAGAGCTTGACAAAGAGGAAAAATCATACTAGAACCTGCGATAGTATTTGGAACAAGGAGGAGACAACTATGGACATGATTAGTTCTTGAGTACCTCATCAAGTGGAAGAACTTACCAACAAAATATGCTACTTGGGAAGATGAGTTCTTTATAAAGAATCATCCAAGATAATCAATGTGGAGGAAAATGATTGTTTAAAGGGGAGTGGTATTGTAAGCCCTAACAATAACCCTCATTCATTACCATCACATTAACTTTTGTTCTGTCATCTTACTATTATTTCTTTGTATCCCTCTTTGTCTCCTATATATACATCAACAAGACTCATTTGAATAACAGGGGATTCATTGACAAACCAATATCATAGCACATGGGTTCCTATTGATGGTTTAAAAATAGTTAAAATATAATTCAATATATTAGATGGTATTAAAGGAGCAAGGTTTTTCTTTCAAACTAAGCTAGTGGTATACATATTGGGGGGGTTCAACCAACCAACAAGGGAGGTGGGCTAGGAGGAGTGTTTGCAATGCTAGGATTTTGGAGATATGTCTTTCTGAGTTATTTAATGGAAGTGAAGAACCTCACAAATGAGTGGGATGATATACATGTAGCCATTGTACCTTACAAAAATAATCGATGAACCATGAAATTCTTTGAACAAGCAATGAAAATGAGCACATATTTCAAAATAGAGGGATCTAAAGATGAAATGGTCTTTTGATTCCTAAAAACTGTGTTTGATGCTTAAAGTTGAAGTATCATATTATAAGCAACATTTTCTAAATTAGGTTATATATATATATGTAAAAGATACTAGGGGTAGAAATAGTAAGTGGTATAAAAAATGTTGCTTACAATATTTGGTGAAAATAGGGGCTTATTTTATTTGGAAACATGTATTCGAAGGCACTACAAACATTTAAAATTTGGAAATTAGAAATGAAATTAGGGATGTTCTTTAATACGCCAACAACACACGTGTTATACCATATGTTTACTTTATGAACCCTTGTGATCTGAATGAACATTGTATATTGTTCATTTGATATACTTCAATAGAAGGTTTCTACTTAGAAGAGGCTTCTTATTCCTTCACTCTTTCACTTGATTTAGGAATGGTATTTTTTACATCAATGTTTTTCTCACTCCATGCAACTTGCCTGGATGGCCTTACCATTTCCCTATGTAGAATTGAAGTCCCCTTTTGCACATTCCAGAGCCAAAAAAACATATTTTTTCACATATACGCACCTTATCAATTATACAACAAGCGTATACGCATGTTGCTTCACTACATCCTGCGTACATCGGGTTTGGTGCTCAAAATTAAAAATAATGTCGGGTTTCCAAGCCATGTCACGAGATCTATGATCCTTGACCTTCCATATATTGGAAACGCTCTGACTCGGCTCTTCAATTCCATTTAAAGGCTATAAATTGAGCCATATCCACGCCCTGAGGGATTCACCAATTCAAATTTGAGAGAAAAGACACTTTGGAGAAATTTCACTTCATATTAAGTATGCATCCATTTGTCCTTGAAAGTTTGAAATCCTTGTTCGTCCCCCAAGATCTTCCCTCTTTGTGACAGAGAACCTCATCGACTCCTTTATATGAGCTTGCCTTTGGTGGAGGATTGAAGTGTTGGAGGCCCAGCTGGAGGAACTTAGTTTCTCGGTTCTTATATGTGTTGTTACAAAAGTTTGTCACCTATGTACTTCTGTTGATTATTTTAATAGAAATACTCTTTTCTCGTCTAATTGATTTGTTACAAATATTTGAATTATTATTCCATGGGCATATTTGTTATGTATGTTAATGGATTATGCTAATCTATATGCTAAAACTATACATTATCACTATATGATTACTTATCTTGGTTGTTAAAGACAAGTTGCAGGTATAAAGCTTTGGGTTTCATACTCAACAGTGGTCTTCATCGAATGTACGGACGAAGTAGGCTCATAGCCTTGTCTTATTAGCATTTATTTTATATCGCATATTTGAGATTAGAGTTGATTTATGTATGTCATTCCACCTCTTGAGGTTTACCCCTTGCCATAGAGAGATTTTCCACACTACATATGGTAAAAGAAACCATAAAAACAATTTATATTGAAGAATAATAGACTTTCAAAGTAAATCCCAACCATGGTGAGGGAATTGAATATGAATAACCTAGATTTAAGCATGGGAAGTAATTATTCACCATTGTTTTATTTTTTTCCTTCCAAATAAAAGGAGCAATCCATGTACAAACTACATAACAAATCACATTGTAACAATAAGAACATTTTTGCTTGACAAAAGCTCACTCTTGAATTAAGATGTGATTGTTAATAGAGTGGAAGATGAATCACTTCCATTGTGACCAAAGTGAAGAATGAATCTCATTTGTACAAGCCAATGGAAGCTTTATTCCATATATATATCCTTGCAGCAAGCCATTCATGTCGGCCTGTGTCTCCTCGTTGATTTAAAAAAAAATATCACATCACACAACTCACTGCAGTCATGAGAGAACGGAAAGAATATGCCATTGAAGAAGAATGGGTTTTTATCAGATAAGTGAAATGGCAGTGGAGAACACTGAGGTCCCTCACCACGTGGGATGGACGTGAGGGTTGTAACGTTTTGAGGAACACTCTTCCTCTGCATGGTGATCTATCATCTCAAAATGCCTGCTTAGCCGACCGAATTTCAAACAACTTTCTGGTCCATATAAATAATTATTATAGGGCAATCAACTCCCATACTCACTCAAATCAATCACTGTTCCATATCACATATTGCCTTTCTCTTCCAAATACAGCGTTCGCTGAATCTTAAACGTTGCCGAAAAGCAAATGTTTACAATATATCAATCTACGAAGCAACAGTGTTGAGATCTTGAGCAAATAGTGTTCTGAATCAGACAGTCATGGAGATGGCGTGTGGACAGGTGGGTCTACCTTCTCTGAGTCCATCAACTTGCACGCTTGGTCACGGATTGATGGAACTAGTTAGCCGTCCCATCTATCGTCATTCTCAGTTCTGAATAACGGAATCGGCTCACGGGCGGGGTCCAGAGTGAACGAATCGTGTAGTCCAATGAGTTTATTATGGAGTAGGCTAACTCAAGAGTAATCTAGTTCCGTTTTGAAGGAAAAGAATGGACCTGAATCCGGTCACATTTTAGTTTGAGTTTTACATTGGTCACATTTTTAGGGGTAGTTTCAGTTTTACATGGAATAGATCAAAGTTTTATGTATTTCAAAACCTTATATTAAGGGTTTTGTCCTATTTTAAACCAACCAAAATGCTGAGAAAATTGATCAGAATTTCGGATTGACTAAAAAATTTTAAAAACTAAAAAAATAACTAGAAAGAAAAGATTACTCCTCTCCGTTTATTATCCCATCACAAATTATCTAATAAAAATTTCAAATTCAAATTTGATAACAATCTGATACGAATTTTATCTGATAGGAATTTCAAATTCAAATTTGACAACAATCTGATACGAATTTCAGAGATGGTCAGATTTCCATTATGTTTATAGTTTTCTGATTAGTGATGTTGTTGTATTTTAAGCTGGTTCTAAAATGATTTAAATTGTTGAAAATTGAAATTTTAAGTTTGAAACTTGGAACTGGGAAAATTTGATCCTATTTCTAGTGTTGCTAATCTTAACAATTAATTTTCCTTTGAAATTTCACAATTTAGATGTCAAATTAACCTTTTTCAATGAATTCATAGAACAACATTTCGATTTCACAATTTATATGTTTTATTATCCTTTATCTTTTGAGTCCTTTATGATTAGTTTTATATGTTTTTCATGTTGAAAACATGTCAACTAATTTCCTCATGTCGTTATATGCACGTGCACGTAGCTATTGAGTGATAGATATTATATATGTGAGCATACTCATAGAGGTGGAGTATAATGTGAGAGGAAAGTGCAAGGAGTAGAGAACGAGGAAAGGATGATTGTATGCTTATGAAGGCTATTGTAATTCTCCCTTGAATAATAAGAATACCGATAATCATTGTCCGTGGTTTTTTTCCGTCTTGGGTTTCCACATAAATCACTGTGTCAAGTGTATGATTGATGTGCTTGGTTTAATGCAGATTTGATCTTGCTTATTTTATGCTCTGTTATATGCTATGTTTTGTTTTCGTTGCCTAACAAGTAGTATCATAGCTTAGAGTTGAAGGCGTAGAGAATGAAGGAGAAGAGAATCTGGTCGCTGGATCGAAGAGCAAGTTAACCGAGCCAAGTGAAGTCGATCAGTCAAAGATGGGTTTTATTACCTTATCGTAGGCCGTCCTTGTGACACAATGTAATGATCGCACGCACACTTACGAATTTGCGAAATTTTTGGAATCATCGTTGACACAGAATTATACATAGTGTGACATCATTGCAAGTCCCAATTTAACACAATACGACAATTTGAATACAAATTGTCGTAGGTTACCCATTAACAAGGTACGACTATTTCCTAATAGCCGCGAGTGATCCTCATACAAGGTGCGACGATCATAAAAAACAAATAAAAGAAATTCGATCATGGTATAAACTAAAGCTTTTGCAAAGTATGAAAGGTTAACTTTTTCATTAAGCACGAGAGGTTTAAGGTGGAGGATCGCTTATTTAATTAAGGTGGAGGTGAGATTTAATAAAGGTGAGCTCCATTTTTTGTCTTATTATTATGGAGAATCGATTATGTAATAAAGGTTGGAGGTGAACTTTGAAATAAAGGTTGGAAATAAAGGTTGGAGGTGAACTTTGAATAAAGATGGATGTTTAAAATGTTTTAAGGAATACACATTAAATAATTGTGTATTAAATAATTGTGTTTTGAACCTTTTCTAATTAATATATTTTTTGGGGGGTTTATAGGTAGTGGTTTTTTGGAGTTTTTTTTATTAATGGTGAAAGTGTAGAGTTCCAAGTTTGAGGTGGAAAAGTTCAGTGGTAAGAATAGCTTTGCGCTATGGAAGCTCAAGATGTGAGATCTTCTTGTGCAACAAGGATTGAAAAAGGCCTTGGATGGAAGGTCAAAGAAATCGACAAGAATGACAGATGAGGACTGGGAGGATCTAGATGTAAGAGCCCTCAATACTATTTGTTTGTATCTAGAAAATGAGGTGTTGTTAAACATTGTTGAAGAGATGACAATAGCAAGCTTGTGGAACAAACTGGAGAGTGTATATGACAAAGAACTTGTCAAAAAAATCTTCTTGAAGATGCAGTTGTACAACTTGCGGATGAAAGAAGGTACGAAAATTGTTCATCACTTGAATTTTTTCAATACTCTGATTCGTCAATTAACTAATATGGAAGTAAAGTTCGAAGATGAGGACAAGGCAATTACGCTACTTTGTTTGTTTTCGGAGTCTTGGGACCATCTGGTCACAACTGTGTGGTTTAACACAACAGATGTCATTGATTATGACACTGTTGTGGGAGCTTTCTTGTTTGAGGAGATAAGGAAAACATCCAGTAAAGAAACCTCAACAGTAGAAGCAATGGTGGTCAGAGGTCGATCTACAGAAAGAGAGAAAAATCATAGGGGTACATCAAGGTCTAAGTCAAAAGGAAAGAAGAGTAAGCATAAATGTTGGTTCTGTGGAAAATCTGGGCATCTCAAGAAGGACTGCTGGAAAAGGAAGAATGCATCCAAGGATGGCTCCACAAAAGAATCAAATGAAGCTAATGTAGTTGAAACAAGTTCAGGTTCCAGTTCAGGTATGGTTGATGAGTTATTGTCTACTTGTGATGTTTCACATCAACATCAACATTGGTTGTTAGATTTTGGTGCGTCCAACCACATGTATCTTCATAGAAATTGGTTCTCAACTTACCAATCTATTGATGATAGTGTTGTTTTTATGGGAAATGATTTTTCTTGTAAAATCGTTGGAGTTGCTAGAGTTCAAATTAAAATGCATGATGGTTTTGTAAGAACATTAACAAATGTAAGACATATACCTGAACTAAGAAAGAATTTGATATCTTTGGGAGTTCTAGATTATGTTGGTTATAAGTGTACAACTCAAGGTGCAGTATGGAAGGAGTCCAAAGGCATGTTAGTAGTCATGAAGGAAAAGAGGATCGGGAACCTTTATCAGCTTGAAGGAAGGACAAAGGTAAATCAAGCAGTGGTAGCATCTGAAGATGCAGGTGACTTTGTTCATTTATGGCATCAATGTTTGGGTCATATGAGTGAGAAATGGCTTAAGGTACTGGTTGATCGTAAGTCACTTCCAAGTTTGAAGTTTTTGAATTTGAATTTATGCAAGTATTGTGTTTTTGGAAAATAGTGTAGACAGAATTTTAAAGCAGGAAGGCATATAAGCAAAGGTATCCTTGATTACATTCATTCAGATGTCTAGGGACCATCCCCTATAGTTTCTTCTGGAGGATCATCATATTATGTGACATTTATAAATGATTACTCTAGAAAGGTTTGGGTCTATTTACTTAAAATAAAAGTTGATGTATTTAATAATTTTAAGCAATTCAGAGCTTTGGTTGAAAAGAGAACTGACAGGGCAATCAAGTGTTTAAGGACAAATAATGGAGGTGAGTTCACATCTGTGGAATTTGAGAACTGTTGCAAGGAAGTTGGGATCGAAAGACATAAGACCACATTTTATACTCCTCAGCAGAATGGTGTTGATGAATGCATGAATAGGACTCTTCTAGAGAGAGCAAGGAGCATGCTCAGTAATGCCAAGATGAAACAGGAATTGTGGGAAGAAGAAGTTCTTACAACATGCTATCTGATAAATTGGTCACCATCGACTGCAATAAACTATAATATTCCAGAAGAGGTATGGATAGGTCAGTCGTGTGATTTTTCATATCTGAGAATATTTGGTTGTGATGCTTATGCTCTTATTTCTAAAGATCAACATTCTAAGTTAGATCCTAGATCAAAGAAATATGTCTTTGCTGGTTATGGTGATGGATTTAAGGGGTAAAGACTATGGGATCCTACTTCCCACAAACTCATCGTAAGCGGAGATGTAGTACTTGATGAATCCTCGCTCTTAAAATTAGAATTGGTAGATGTTGAAGTGAGACAAGAACAGGTACCGCAAGTTCAGCAAATTCAGTTGGAAACTCAACCATCTTCAGAAAGGAAAGAGCATGAAGAAGTTCTAGAAGAAGAAGCTGAAGATGTAGATGCAAAAAATATCCAGGAAACTGAGGATATGCCTCAACCATCTCTAAGGAGATCTTCATGGGTCAGGAATCCTCCTACGAGGTGTGATGATTATGTTTCATCTGTGGCTTTGGTTTCTATTGATGGAAAACCTAGTTGTTTTCAGGAAGAAATTAAGGTATCTGAAAGTGCTCAATGGAAGAAATCTATGAACAAATAAATGGATGGCTTAGAGAGGAATAAAACACGGGACCTAGTAGAACTTCCAAAGGAAAGGAAGGTTTTTGGTTGCAAGTGGATCTACAAACTGAAAAAGGGTGATGATGATAAAGTTGAAAGGTATAAAGAAAGAATGGTAGCAAAATGGTATTCTCAAAAGAAAGGTATTGATTTTCATGAGATCTTTTCACTAGTTGTGAAGCTTGTTTCAGTTTGTGTTATGTTAGCATTGGTTTATTTACTTGATCTTGAGTTAGAGAAGCTAGATGTTATAACATCATTTCTACATGGAGATTTAGATGAGGATATATATATGGAACAACTAGAAGGGTTTGTTCAAGATCGCAATAAGAGGTTTGTTCACAAACTCAAGAAGTCATTGTATGGCTTGAGACAGTCTCCCAGGAAATGGTACAAGAAGATTGATTCCTTCATGGTGAGCCTAAATTTTACAAGGAGAGAATATGATCATTGTGTTTACTTTAAAAAGTTAGAAAATGGCATGTTCATTATTTTGGTATTATATGTTGACGATATGCTTGTGGAAAGAAAGAGCATGGTCAAAATCAATAGGTTAAAGGCTAAGTTGGCTAGGGAATTTGATATGAAGGATCTAGGAGCAGCAAAACAAATCTTAGGAATGGAGATACATAGAGACAGGAAAAATCAAAATTGTAAGATGTGGTTATCACAACAAAAGTATGTGGAGAAAATACTTATGAGATTCGGTATGAATAATGTGAAACTTGTACAGGTCCCTTTGGATTCTTTTGGCCCTCGACCAAGATTTGAAAAAACCTTGGTCAGGTTTGACCACTTTTTGGACTTTGACACATTGGTCAAGAAAGGAGCACCCAGGTGGAGCTAAGATCGTGGATCGAACTTATTTTGCGGGCTGTGTGGACCCATCAAGTGGTATCTAGGGTTTTTGTAATGGGTTATGGGATGTTGGCCCATGGGGTTTACCCATGACTAGGATTTATCGTAAGGGATTGTAAAAGTATAAATAAGTAAGAATGTATGGTAGACGTAGTGAAGTCTTGGTAGCGAAGTGAAAATATTTTTGAATTTCTTTGTGCAACAGGATGTGTATGTGTGAAGGCTCTGTGCTAGCTAGAGAAGATGGCTCTGTGCCTTGACCGGGTTTTGGAAGGAGGATCTGGTGCTCGGTGTGCATATCTCCTGTCTAGTGTGAAGCTTGGCTCTGTGGCTTGGTGTATAGGAGCAAATGAATGTAAGAGATTGAAGAATAATAAAGAAGATGAAGAAGTTGGTGAACGTAGCCCCACACTGGGGTGAACCACTTATCTCTTGTGTCTTTGGTTGGATTTGTGTTGTATTTTTTATGTTATGAATATGCTCAGTGCTTTGATTATTATGTATGGTAGATAGATCTGTTATGGCTTAGTGCTTACTTGTCTTAAATATGAATGAATGCTATATCTAAACTAATTCTATGTGCTAAGTAGTTGAAGTGCTTATCCTTTGTTGTTACTACGCCGATCTCTATTAGGGTAGGTTTTGCAATCTTATTAAAGCTAATAAACTAATGCATATCACATTCTAAGTGTTGCTAGAATACTATGTGAAGTGTTTTTATCACAGATCTGTGTCCCATCTTGGTTAAAGACACCTTTGTCATGTAACCCTCCCTGCTTCTACCTAGGGTGAGACTTCGCCTGCTTCGCAAGTGTTTCCGAAAGGGTCGGTAGTTAGGGTTTTGTTGGTGCATTGTTGAAGCATTGAACCTTGGGTCTGCCCTTGTGCCAACAAATGGTTATGTTGCCGAGAAAGAAGGAAAGAGATGAAGATCATGGGAAAGAAGGAAAGGAAGCTCAGTAAAAATAAAGCTAATATGGAAAAGCTACAGAAAGCTACAGACACCAGATGGAAGACTTCACAGATTGGAACCTTGCTGGAGGCAAGTTCACAGGATTTGAACTTCGCTGGAAAAACAGGACCGCGCAGAATGGGACTTCTCCCTGGCGAAACTATATAACCGTTGGAGTTGCCCCAACCATTATAACGACACTCCAGAATGGTTAGAAAACACATTTAGGGGTGGATGGACTGCTTTCGGAACATTGAAACTATGCCATAACAGATAGATTCACATTGATGAAAGCATTCTTTCCCGCTGGAAGAATCCATTACGAGGCCCCGCTTATTTAACCCATCGGACACTGTGTCGAGACCACTCTTTTCCACCCGTGATTAACTGAGCTAACAAAGAATTTATTGTGTGTCAAGTTGTGTCATCAGAAGCTAGACATTGTTGTTCATTTGTCTACCTCGCTTATATGTTCGCCTACCCCGACCTGTCTCTTTAGCAGTGAGAATGTCGGGCGAACCTACTAAATTAGAGAAGTTTGTCGAGGAGGTCCTTAAGAAGATAATGGTCGAAAAACATTTATCTGAAGGTGTCCAAGCATCATCCACTATGGGACTACAGGCTTCCCCTTCGACAGGATGATGTTATGGCTGTGTTAACCCCGCGACTCAGCAACGAAGTAAGCATCGAGGCAATCTGGCTAATGAGAAGATCCTGTCCATCCTACCAGACTATATACCACCTTTGGTTAGCAAAATTAACCACGACAACATCCCATGATATTATGAGTACACTCTGTTCACCACGTACATTCTGAAAGGAATATGCGTAGTCAGGAGCCATCTAGGACAGACCCCGTTGTTGAAGAGAAACGAATTCAACCTAGGAGACAGAAAGAACTATGCTATGATAGCACCCCACCGATACTTGAAAAAGTCAACTGGTAAGAAGCCTCGACTCATATCCCAGCCATGGATTAAGGGACTAGCGCAGTCCATCATGCTAAATGTGATGAAGATTCCCCATTTTGGCCATCACCAGGAGGTTAATGCTTGCGTTAAACTCCTCTTGTCATGCTATCATGGAGGATACTTGTGGCTCGACCAGAGGATTACTGTGGATATGACGTTGATCCACCATATTATAGGATTAAGCACGAAGGGGCCTGACCCTCAACAATTTTACCCAGGGAAGGCCTTGAACTGATCCCTAGCACAACGCATCAAGGAGTCTTACGGAGAAGTCAAAAAAGGAAAGAGAGGTTTCAAGGTAGCCTCTATACAGGATGGTGTAGTGCACCTCGCTTGTCAACTCATAGCTGGAAATATCATAAGGAAGAACCATCCCACACAGGTCACTGGGTTCGTGGTGGACCTTGCGGGAAAATGTGTGGAGGGCATGCAGATGAATTGGGCAAGTTACCTTGTCAATTAACTGGAGAAAGGCTGTCGTGAAGCTCAAGATTTGGGATACAAATTCCACTTCAGATGGCTGATCATTTTGATCGCATTTGTTGCTTGGAAAATGACTAAAAGAGGCACCTACCCGGAGGTCAAACCATCGAAGCCGTTGGCCACTAGGTTTTCCACCTTATGGTACACTAATGACATGATGAAATAGTGGAAGTCCAACGCTGTGTTTTGTGCCTATTATCAACAACTGAAGGTTTCCATTGAGTCATTTCCATGCATGACACCGTGCACCCTACACCAATACAGACTGATAGCAAAGTTCCACACAGATCCACATTTTATCTATATCACTGTGCGTAGAGATGATAATAGGTAAGAGTTACAATCGTACTATAATCTAACAGATGAATATGTGGAGCAGATCAGCAAGGAATGGTTGGAGGAGTTCCTTGTATTCGTTCTTGATGTAGAACTGTCATACATTGATACCATAGGAATCCCCATGGTCACCCGAGTTGAGAATGTCGGACAGTCTTGTGGGACAAAGAAAAAGAAGAAGAAAGAAGAACTCCAAAATATGGAGACCGATGAGAAGGAAAAACCCTCTGAAGAAATGGGATCTGGCTTGCCAAGAGGAAGAGGAGATGAAGCAGATGGAAAAGGAGGAGGTGAAGCTACACCACCGAAATATCCCCCTACTGAAATAGTAACACCACAGAAGAGGAAGGTTTCTCCACAGAAACATTCAACAAGAAATAAGATATGCGTCGGTAAGCCCCAGTTAGAAGAAACGCTCATGGAAAACGACATCAGTTTGGTCCACGGAGCCATGGAGGATGCTTTCGAGGATATCTTGTAGATATATGGAGTGAAGAAGGAGAAGTTGTATGGAAGGATCGAGAAGGAACTAAAGGAAGTACAACAAGCTATTTGTTTGGTCTGCACAATATCTACTGCGCCTTCCTCGTCACAGATTACAGAATTGGGGGATGAACCAGCCCAATTAAGAAGACTAGTAGATGTGACATAGGCTCAACTTCAAAAAATCTAGGAAGAAAAGGAGAAGGCTACAGAAGCCTTGAAATAAGAGAAATATGAACTCTTAGAGAAATTACAAGTAGCGCAGTATAGTGTAACCATGTATGAAAGTGAGAGAGAAGAGTTTCAGGCGATGATCCAAGAGGACAAAGTGAAGCTACAAAGAGAAAATGAGCAGTTTCTCGCAGAGCAAACTATGGTCAAAGAAGCGGTAAATAAATTATTTCACTCTGTGCCTGGCTTGGCATGAGAGGAACAGGATTCGGTCGAGGCTCAAGTAGTGAAGCTCCCTGATACCATCCAATAGCTTCAAGCGAGGATAACAAAGTTGGAGTTCCAAGCAGTACCGAGCACCCCACAAGAAGTGCACGATCAGAAGGAGGAAACTACCAAGAACACAGTAATAAGGATAAGGGCCCTTGCCTCAAAGTGTAAGTGGTTGAGCAATAGAAGTGCACAAACTTATGAATGCCTCATAGAAGATCCTGAGCTAAGGAAACTGGAAATGTAGTTACAGTAGGTGCAACAACAGGCATTCTCTATGCAGGCATAGATGAAGCTACTCACCGTAGTTGAAAGAATGAAAAGATCCTAGGAGCAGCGTGCAGTTGAGAAACAGATCATTTCCCTCAAGGGTAGGGAAATGGAAGTCACACAGAAGCTGCAACATGTGCAGGACAAAGCCTAGACGGTGTTTGAGGAGATTGAGGAACAGGGCTCGTAATTGGACCAAGTGGTTGTAGCAGTGGAACATCACCTAGAAGGGCCTGTTACAAAGCAGATGATCCAGGAGCTCGCTGAGCAGGAGGCTCAGGTGAAGTAGCAAGTCAAGGTAGCTTGAGTGAATCTTGAGGCCTTCAAAGTAACATTTTCGAGACCTGAGTGACTCGGGATGAGTCACAAGTGAGTGTTGGGGGCCTGTTGGCCCTTGACCAAGTTTTGAGAAAACCTTGGTCAAGTTTGACCACTTTTTGGACTTCGACACATTGGTCAAGAAAGGAGTGCCCAGGTGGAACTGATATCATTGATCTCACTTATTTTGTGGGATATGTGGACCTAACAAGGGGTCTCTAGGGTTTTTGTAATGGGTTATGGGATGTCAACCCATGGGGTTTACCCATGACTAGGCCTTATTGTAAGGGATTGTAAAAGTATAAATAAGTAAGAATGTATGGTAGAAGTAGAGAAGTCTTTGTAGATAAGTGAAAATAGTTTTTAATCGCTTTGTGCAACAGGATGTGTATGTGTGAAGGCTCTGTGTAGCTAGATAAGTTGGCTCTATGCCTTGACTGGGTTTTGGAAGGAGGATATGGTGCTCAATGCACAGATCTCCTGTCTGGTGCGAAGCTTGAATCTGTGTCTTGGTGCACAGGAGAAAATGAATGTAATATATTGAATAATAATAAAGAAGGTGAAGAAGTTGGTTGACGGATGTTATTGGATAAATCCGTAGGTGCGAACACTAACCGATCTCCCTAGATCCACCTGGATCTAGAACAAAGCAAGACAAAATATGACTCTTTCCCTAGATTCTAACCATTGAATTTAATAAGAGGCAAGAACAAGAAACATACCTTATTAACGCTTCCTTTGGTCTTTGTTGCTCCCGCTTCGCTCCAATGCTCTCGTACAGTCAAGACCAAAACAATACAAACCAAGTGGAGTAAATAAAGCACAATCTATTCAACAGTGAATCTATGTATATGATCAAGGAGTTATACAATAAAGTGAAAATAGCTTTATGAGAAAGAATCATATTACTGTATTATATTAAATGTGAAAGAGAGATTACAACCATTGCCTTGATGTCGCAAGGTCTCTTCCAACTGTCCTTCATTCCCCACACACTTCTTGCTCCAAGGATTCTGAGACCATAGATCTGATAGCTACTCACAATCTATCTTGACAAAGCAAATCTCAAAGCCACTCCAACC
>ML786794.1:535441-548331 GCA_009831015.1 Picea engelmannii | reverse complement strand
TTAGTGGGAAGTTTGATGTATGCGACGGTGAGTACTAGACCATATATTTCACATGTAGTTGGTGTTGTCAGTCGATACATGGAAAATCCAGGAAAAGCACATTAGGAAGTAGTGAAATGGGTGTTTCAATATTTTAGAGGCACAAGCAGTTATTATATCACCTATGATTGTTCCAAAGATTCAATTTGCAGTTATGTAGATTTAGATTTTGCAAGTGACTTGGACAAAAGGAAATACACTTGAGGATGTGTCTTTAGTCTTGCAGGAGGACCTGTTAGTTGGATTTCAAAGCTTCAAAACGTAGTCTCTTTATCCACTAATAAGGTGGAGTATATATCTTCTTCACATTTATTCAAGGAGGCAATTTGGTTACAGGGTCTATTGGGTGAGTTTGGAAGGATGAAAGACAAGGTGAAAGTAATTTGCGATAGTCAAAGTGCTATTCATTTGGCTAGAAATCCAACTTATCATAGTAAGATGAAGCATATTTATGTTAAGTACCATTTTGTAATTCTCTCTTGAATAATAAGAATACCATTAATCATTGCCCGTGTTTTTTTCCCGTCTTGGGTTTCCACATAAATCATTGTGTCAAGTTTATGATTGATCTTGGTTTAATGTGTGTTTGATCTTGCTTATTTTATGCTCTTTTATATCTTCCGCTACCTAACACTTTAAGGGAATACTACCCTCTTACACCATTAACTTTTTCCTTTTCATGTGTCACTTAAATATGATCTTTTTCCACTCACATGTTAGTAGGGTCTTCCCACTATATCTCATTGATGATTCTATGGATGATTCTCAAGTTATTTCAATGGACCCCTTTTATTATATAGACTATATTTTATTGATGATTCTATGGATGATTCTTTGGTTATTTCAATGGATACCTTTTATTATGTGGATATTTGTCTTTACACTATGATATTTTTCCTTGTGGAACATCCTATATGCAACACACTTTGTGGCTTCTTATTTTATATCCATTAGAGGCACTCTTTTACTGATTTTAGAACTCTATTAGAATTGATAGTATGGTGTTTAGGGGAGGTTGTATCTTTATATGGTTCACATTCGACATTATAGGGGGGAGGTGATATCTAATGCTTTCTCTTCCTATACCCCTGTCCATCTTTAAGGAGGATTTTGTGCATAAGACTCTACTTGTATTGACTCTTGAGATGGGTATTCATTAACGTACTCACTTCTTTATTTTGGTTATGGTTGACCTTGTTTTCAAGTTGGTTATGGTTGACCTTTTTGTTGTATCCTTTTTTTCACCTAAATGATCAAAAGAAGGACACTTACAAGTCCATTTGGGTTAGCTAGACAGGACATAAATGAGTTCAAGAGTTAGAAACATCAAGCACAAGAAACAAAGAAACAACTAAGCTAACAACAATTAAAGAAACTAAACTAAAGTTCATAAGAGAAATAGAACAAAAGAAAGACCGATATTCATGCCATCAATGGATAGATTGTATTAGTGGGAAAACACCAAAGAGAAAGGGAGACTTATGGGTCCCCTCTTCCTCCAAGGGAAGGCTCTTGAATCCCCAATGAGAGAAATCTTATTACAAATAGAAAACTAAAAGGAAATGGTGAAGAAATCCAAAGCTCATTCACTCAAGAGATGATGACAATAGCCCAATGAAATGGTGCTTATATGCTCCAATGAGGAAAGAGGTTCCTTGCAGGAGAAGAGAGGCAGCATAACAATACAAATAGATTCTTGGAAATATAGTGCACCCATGGCCTTGTTTTATAGAAAAGATTTGAGGCATTATAGAACTGGTTTTTAGTGTGAACAAGGGGCCCTTTAGGGAACCTTTAGGTCTGTGACCAACTCCCCACTCGGATTCAGCTCAGATTTGGGGGTCAAGTCAACTTGGGAGCTGAACCATAAGTGGGTGGGAGACCAACCATAATCATTAATACATCGTTCTGAAGTGTGCACGGATTTTTCCATCCATAATCACGCATCGGGGGCATGTGCGCTTTTCTGACATTTTTGGCTGGCGCATGTGCACACTCTTCCTTTGCATTATGAGTGCATGGTGATTTTATAACCAATTGTATAGTTTGTGCCCTTTGGAAATACATTTTTTGGACCATGGATGAACTAATAGGTGTTTGGAGATGATGGATTTATGTATTCATTTGCAGATGAAATTTCAGTGATAACAGATGCCCCCTAATGTGTGAGGTTAGGAGCATACGTATAGCCAAAATAAATCATTGTTTCTTCTACTGAGAGTACATTTGTAAGAAAGAGTGTTGAGAGGAATTGCAAGAGTGACCCATTGGAGGGAGAGGGGAACCTATGGGACCTAAACCTTTCTCTAGGTGTGGAAAAATAAAATTGTGTACAAACGAGGCAGGCATGCCCCATGCTCGTGTCATGTAACTCAAAAAGGTGTAAGATAGTAACTGAAGTGGTATGTTGACGTAGATAATTGTAGCACCCTCCGATGCAGTTTGATAATGGTAGAGGATGATTCTGATGGTGAACATACTCTGAAAAGAGGCGATGAAACCTATAAGAAGTGTCAATAATGCGTGGGCATTGATAGACCAACAAATTTTAGAGGTCTTCGACAAATACAAAAACAACTGCAATAGGCGCAAAGTAAGACCCACCGTAACATGAGATAAAGTTGAACTCAAATGTTATGGGGGTCAATGACAACAAAGAACAATGGTGTTTTTCTCTGTGTCGTCTAAGACTCCTCATTGTAAAGGGAATGAGAGTCAAGATACTATCTCCCTCCTGGAAACTATGATGATGTTGACAGAAAGGGAGATGCAACTTCAAGAAGCAAAGGGCTTCATGAAATCCACTGGATCAGATCAGGAACTAATGAGGTACATGGACAAAGTCAAAATGCGGTGAGACTCAAGACTGCCCTTGGTTGGGGATATATGTGAAGTATGAGTGGAAACAACCGTGAAACTGAATCTAGTGTCAGGGGGATGACTATAAGTTGGCTAAAATGTGCCAGAGGCATGACAAAGTGGACAAACTCATAGATCAGGGGTATATGGACCATGGGATACTCGAGGTTTATGGATGAGGTCAATAAGGGTAAGAGGTAAAAAATTCCCCAACCAAGGGCGACATGGGTTGCGTTGGTGGAAAAGTAAGTTCTCTAAGGGCGACAAGAAAAATCTAGGTAAATGCGGGAAACAAAGGCTTTGTACAATTACCAAATGAATAAAGAATAAATTGGGATAAGTGTGCAGATACAGAAACAAGTGCCCCAGTGTAAGATGGCTTGGCCTATGAGGGCGCAAGTTGTGTGGAGAACAGGTGGAGGATGGGGGCCCCATAGGTGGGTTTATGTATGAGATAAATGAATGGAGGGGAATTTGCAGATGGGCACACTGATTGTGGATTAAATGGATGTCTAATGATACTGCGGTGGTGCAGTCAAATGATAATCGGTGGGAGATGTCCTGGGAGTCCATTGGGAAAGCTAGAAAAATGTGGAGAAGGAGTATGTGGCTCATTCTCGAACATGAGTAATACTATCGGGACTCCCATCCCTAGGGGGTGAAAGCAGCATGAGTGTAAAAGTTCCACAAAGGGGACTATGAATGGGACAACTCATGTAAGGGAGAATTCTACTGGGTGACAGTACTGAAAATGTAGCGAAGGTGAGAGTACTGCAAAGCCGGATTGGGGGGAACCTAGAGGCGAATGTTGGAGGGTGTGATTAGGAGATGCAATGGATATTCAGAGGGAATGAATACATGCTAGTGTCGATCATATACTTGAAGGGGCTGCACTAGTGTGTGATGACCAAGTACCTGCACACATGAAAACCAAATACCCGACGTGAAAAAAATCTGAAAATAAAGAACATGGAATAGTTATTTGATAATTTTGAACATGAGCATGCGTACCTAGGTGGGATGTGAGAAAAAGGAACCTCGGGGGCCGAGAACAGATGGTGACCTGGGGAATGTGACTATGTAGGTGGCAGGATTATGATGACCCCGATGTAGGGACTTCACGTGCACCTACTACAGAGGCTAGTGGGGTGTTTGAGGACTTTTGTCATCGATTGGAAGTCGTATTTCAGGGGTTGCCCAAGGGCATGTGGACCTAGATCCAGGATGAGGGATTCCTCGAGTAGTGTGTGGGCCTTCTGGTGGAGTTGTAGACCTTGATCCACAGGGAAATATTAGTGGCAGCAGCGATGACAGGGTGACTGCCACCTGGACCGGGCAGACTGCCAGCTGGTGGGGCCCCACTTCCTGACGTAGGACCTGGTGGAGGTGCTCTAGCGACACCATGAGTGCTCGATGTATTGATGTTTTTTTATAGAGGCCTGTGAGCCCATATGTATAGGGTAGTGTGACACCTATTTTTCTACCTATAGGGATGAGGTGATTCACCGACCTATGTGCAATGTACATGTTGTACTATTTTTGTAAACATTGATGGCATGTTGATCGATATATATATATATATATATATATATATATATATATATATATATATATATATATATATATATATATATATATATATATATATATATATATGGATATACATTGTTTGGATATTTGTGATTTTGTTTAGTGATGTTTTGTTATGATGTCTAATATATATGCTGTGACAGACCTGTGATGGTTTATGTATGTGTAAAGGTAGCTTGATGTGATAAATTCTAGTCTAACACTAGGTTAGCCATATTATCTGCTATTTGATTGCATTGTCATGGAATATGTGTAAATGTGATTGAATCAAAATGTTGAGATAAAATTCTAACTTGCAAGTATTTGTGGAAGAGGAATGGATCGCGGACACGGTACACATTGTTGAGTTGCAGGACAATGAGCTAGGAATCTAGGAAGACGCTAAGGTGTTGAATGTGATGGTAACTGGCCTCGACAATGAGACCAATGATGGTTGTATAATCTTCCTGGTTGTTGGTTGCTGAGCCCAAACATATGTCGCTGGAGTGGAGCAGTTCATGTGAGGGGGAATACAGGTCCCAAGCAGCCGAAGCGAGATTCAGTGTCCAATGGCTAGCTCTGTCAGCGTAACCAATGTGGTAGGATGATGGAGGAGGCATATATCAATAACACAAATGGTAGATCAACCATAAGGCATGGAGGGTAAAAATAAGATTAAAAAACAATTCTACAAAATGTGTACAAAAAATAAAAAACCTAGCGTAGAATGAGTACGCTCAGGTGTAAAATTTATTTAAGTACAACCCATTGATGGGTTCTTTGAGAGGGTAGCCTTCAGGAGAGACTAGGATGTAGGTTCCTTTAGTGAGGTAGTGTTGAATGATGTAGGGTCCATGCCATAATGACTCAAATTTTCCATGGTTGAGGGTATCGTGGGCGATATCGTAGGCGAGGACGAGGTCTCCTTCATTAAATGAGTGAAGGTTGACATGGTGGTCAAAGGTGGCCTTTGACCATTTTTTGGTTTCCTCGTTGTTCTATAATGAAGACCGACGGTCTTCATCCAGTGACTCTAAGTTCAGCAAGAACTGCTCCATTGGAGCAATGTCAGGTAATAGCTCAATAGCAGTGTGTAAGGTGGGGATTTCGCACTCGATGGGGAGAGTGGCTTTGACCCCATGGATGATATGGAAGGGTGTAAAACCCATGGTGGTTTTAACTGTTGTGCGATAAACCTATAGTGATAAAAACAACATATGATACCAATTGGTCTTATGTTTGTTAACAGTATGTTGCAACATGGTTTTAAGGACCTTGTTGACCACCTATACTTGTCCATTGGACTGAGGATAGTAGGGGGAGGCAAAATCATGGGAGAAGCCTAACCAGGAGGAGATTTTGATGAAGATCTCATTCTCAAAGTGTTTCCCATGATCAGAGACAAACTGTAGTGGGACTCCAAAGTGGGAGATGATGTGATTAAAGAAAAAACGTGTTGCGGTGTTAGAGGTGTTGTTGAAGGTGGGCATGGATTCTTCCCACTTGATGAAGTAATTGACTGCCATGATAATGTACTTTTGTCCATTTCTGGATGGAGGGTTACAAGTCATGAAGTCAATTCCCCATTTGCAAAAGGGGCTGGTGGGGATGACTGGGTGTAAAAGAGTGGGTGGCGCTCAGGATTTATGGGCATAAAGCTGGAATTTGTCACAATGTTTCATGGTGTGGATACAATCATGAAACAATGTGGGCTAGAAGTAGCCTGCTCGAATGATTTTATGGGCGATGGACATCCTTGATAGGTTCCCTTCGCAAGAACCGTTGTGGCAATCATTGAGAACTCTGTCAGCTTCATTGATGGTCAAACATCGATGAAGGATGGTGTTGACCCCTTATCAATATAAGATGTCACCAATAAGGAGATATCGAGGGGCCTGATGGAGAATATGACGATGATCGTCCCTGGAGAGTTGAGGTCCAAAATTCTATGTTTGGAGGTAGATGAGAAGGTCATCGTACCAGGAATCATTCGACAGGATGTAGAAGAGGTGTTCGTTGGGGAAGTCTGTATTGATAGGTGAATTAGTAGTCTCTGAGGGAAAGGTCGTAATGAGTTAGGTGAGGATGAGAGATTTCTTTCTCTTGGGTGTTGAAACATCGAGGTCGTACTCCTGAAGGATGATGATCCATCGAGAAAATTTACCATTAATTTTTTGGCGACTCAGTAAGTATTGCATGGGGTTGGAATTGGCTATGAACTTGGTAGTGCGAAGCAGGATGTAATGGCACAGTTTCTGGACTGTGAGGAAAACTTCAAGGGCGAGTTTATATTCATGATTTTACTTCATGGGTGGGCCTAAAATATTTTTACTACTATAGTAAATGACATTCTCACAACCATCATCCCCTAATTGAATGAAAAATCATGCCACTAAGACGGTTGAGGTTGATAAGTAGAGGATATAATCACGATTATAGTCGGGTGGACTAATCAAGGGGGTGTTGGAGAGCGTCGCTTTTAAATCTTCAAAATAAGTTTGGGCATGTTCATCTCATTGTAATGGTGTATCGTGATGCAATAAGATAAGGAAAACATGTTCACGAGTGGCGTAATCGAGGACAAAGAAGCGTAGAAAGTTAGCTTTGCCTTGTAGGCTTTGGAGTTGGCATAAATTCTGAGGTGGTGGAATTTTGGTGATGGATTGGACCTTGAGGGGATCGACAGTGATGCCACATTGGGAAACAATGAACCCAAGGAGGTGTCCAACGGTGACGCAAAATATGCACTTGAGGGGCTCAAGCATATATTGTACTGACGACACCTGTGAAAGACGACGCATAAGTCATCTAGATGTTGAGTGCATTTCTTATATCGAGTGGTGAGATCATCTAAGTAGGCGAGGATGATGTGAGCCAAATCATGAAAAATGTATGTCATGGCCCGTTGGAATGTCACTCCGACATTCTTGAGGCCAGAAGGCATGACACGATATGCAAAAGTACCCCAGGGAGTAGTGAATGCAGTTTTGTACCGATCAACTGGGTGAATCTAGATTTGGTTGTAGCCAGAGAAACCATCCATGAAGGGAAAAGCCTTGTGGCCGACACAATCATCAATAATTTGGTCGATAAAAGGATTTGGAAAATTTTCTTTGGGATAGGCGTGATTGAGATCACGAAAGTCAATGCAGACGTGCATAGTGCCCTTTTTTTTGTTGACAGGGACGGGGTTGGAGACCCATGACATATATGCAATGGGGTGTATGAACCCTGCAATGCGTAATTTTTCAATATCAAATTTGATGGATGCTTCTTTGGATGGGTGTAATGGGTGTTTCTTTTTTTGTACAGGGGTTATATCAAGCCATGTGTCTATACGATGTTCGACAATATAAGAATCAAGGAGGGGCATCGTTGTGTATGACCAAGAAAAAATGTCTCGGTATTCCTAGAAGAGATATTTGTAGGCTATGAGTTCTTCAAGAGAGCATGTGGTGACAATGGTGATTTCCTCTATGATTCCAGGTTTTATGGAAATATCGATTTTGACAGTGGGGGAAATGTTAGCCATGTTTCCTTCTTCAAAAGTGTTGGGGGAAGGGATAGGATTATTGAACCAGTCTATATGCCCTGATGGGATAGAATATTTAGTTTCTATTGCATATATGGAGTCTTGACTAGGGGGATCAAAGGATTTCTGCGAGAAAAAGAGTTCTCTATGATGGAGTGCATTCCATGGGAAATCGGGGGTAGTTAATTACTCGAGGATGTCTTCGTCGCAGTGGAACTGGTGAAAATACAAGGGATCCCGGGGAGTAACATTGGTGGTTGTCGACGTATGATTATATTCTAGTGATGAAGATTTAAGGGAGGTGTAAGGAGGTTGTGATGGTTTACTTGACATAAACCAGATATCGAGATGTCGAGGGTTGAAAATTGTAGTCGGGTGTAAGATTTCGTGGGGAAATGAACGAGAGAATTGGGGGGATTTGGGGGCAAATCCTCATATAATTTATCTTTGAACAATGGAGGAGTGGGAAGTGCCTCAGGTTCAGGAGAGAAAATGTGAAAAATATCAGGGGATGGAGTAGGGGTAGTCACTAGGACCGCTGGTTGTGAGGTAGGTGTAGGATTTTGAATAAGGGCCATTTGGCGATGCCTGTATTCAAGGATCGTAGGACATTGGTATGTGAAATGATCCAACGATTCATAAAAAAATAAAGGGAATATCATTCATTCATTAAATGAAGTTGTGACATAGTGGATGTCTGTGACAGGAGTACTTGATGACACAGATGGGGGGGACTCTTGTTGAAAGTTCCAGCGTACTATCGTTAGTGTCTGTCGAAATTGAGGTAGCACGGGGCAATGGTGGGTGTAATGGCCATACTTTGAATAGATGGCACAGGCGAATTTAGTTCACAACCCTATGTTACCAGTAGTTGGAGACATGGTGGTATTACTTGGTGCATTGGGTGAAGTGACGAGTGGTGTGGTTTCTCAAGGAAGTCACATTAAACTGCGTAAATTGAGGAGAGAGACATCGATTGCTGGGGTGTCCTTATTTCTCTCATAGTGCACAAGGAAGTTGAACTCGGGGGGGAAGTGTAGAGGTGGGATCTTTCTTCTTCCTTCTACCCCCAACTATAGTGGTGGTGCTAGCGAGTGGGGGTGAGGGTGGCACAGTCGAAGTGAGGACTGGTATCTACATTGGGATTCCCTCAGTTTGGGGAGGAAAGGATGGCTGAGGAACCATCTCAAGTGGGTACAGATACTATAATGGGATGGCAAGCATCATGTTAGGTAGAGTAAGTGTGGCAGCTACCTGGAAAGCTTGTATTCCCGATGGGGGGTAGAATAAGGGGATTTGGGTAATGGCTTGGGGTACTGTCTCCCAAACCGATATGTGACCCTAAGGGGGAGAGATATCGAGAACAAGTGGTGATGGAGAGTTCTCAGGGGATTCCTGAGGTAGGAGCTATACAACCAGTGTGACATCAGGAAGTGAAGAAGCCTTAGTAGGAGGAATGGTATCTCTAGTGCTAGTTCAGTTGGAAGAGATGATGCATACTTGAGCTGAGGGATGTATAAGAGGGGTGGCTCTGTGGTGTGTCCCTAGAAATTATGGATCTTTTAATATGTTGGGGCCCATCTCAACGAGTGGGTAGACATCGAGATTAGTGTGGACAAAAGGTAAAATGTTATTGACATTGGAGGAAGGGTTAGGCTCGTAATGTGAAACCTGATCGATGGTGATGATGTTCTCGTTGTGGGGGAATATCATCATTCGGGATACATAAGAGGCTATTTCTTGCATAGTGTACATGTAGCTATGTCTAAATAGGATATTATAATCGAGTGGGGCGTCGATAACTTCAATGTCGATAAGGATGGTTTTTCCCTCGAGTTCGATGGGGACATTTTGAAAGATCCCTTCAGAAGAGGATGGTCGTCCATCGTAATCTCTGAAAGTGATGGCGAATGGTATTAGATCGGGAGAGATGAGTTTCTTCCATACATTTTTGGGCATGATGCATGTGGACACACCTTCATTGATTATGCATTGATGAACTATGATGTTTTGAATTTTGACTTGTATCTGGAAAGCTACTAAAGTGGGGAGATGCGTTTCTCCACAATCTAGATCAAATGTGATGAGTCTATTATCAGCATGGTCAACTGCCCCCAGGGCAGAGAGTAAGGACTTCCATTGAGTGGGACAGGTTTGGAGGACTTCCAAGACTGACATGGTGGGGGGGGATTGTGACAAGTCATTGACCAAACTGTAATTGTGTGCTTCCCTAGCCTAAGGGTTGTTGACATTTCGTCATAAGGGGATATGAGGAATACAAAGGAGGGTCTTAGTATTAGGGCGCAAAATCATCAGAGGGGGTCTCTTTATTACTAGAACTATGTCCGATGTGGTGGGAGTAGATTCAGGGGGCACGTTGTATTGACGACTGTGCATTTGTAGAAGAACTTCCTCTTCACTAGTGAAGAGGATAGTGCGATTTGCAGGGGTGTCAGGGTTTTGATATTGTCCCATATGTGGTGGGGCAAGGTACATATCCTATTGGGTATTCATCACACCTTGGTGTGGAATGGGATTTTTCAACACCGTCGGGGCTGGTTGTTGCACATACTATTGTGGGGCCTGTTGGGGGGTAGGTGGTGCTGGGGGATAGGGTCCATTCATAGATTCTTTCATCCATTTAAAGTCAACAATTTGGGGGAAATGGTGAGTATAATGGCCAAACTCACCACAAAGGGCACAAGGTAAGTTCTTCCAGAGTTTGTTGTTATTACTCCCTTGGCGTGTTTTGTTATTGCCTCCATGGGGGTTCTGGTTATCTTGATTCTAATTGCCCCCAATATGTTGGTTTTGTTGGGGGTTATTTTCTCCTGGTCTAAGATTATTATTGTTTCAGTTTTTTCCTTTATTTTTGGCATTATTCGACTGATAGGTCGAATTTTCCGTATTCAGTTGTTCAAAATTTTGAAACTGCTGAATGGGGGAGGGCTGAACAAAGTTAACCCTGACGTGTGGTTGTCCTTGTGGTGGATCCATGGGTGGGGGGGGACCAAGTGTTAGGATATTTAGACACTTAGGAGTTAGTTAAGATCTACTTGGTCTAATATGTCATTAGGTAAAAGTCTGTTTCTTATTGTGTTTCTTTAGTATGCATTAGTGTGCATTTGTAGTTAGGAAATCTGACGGTCATGATATGTTCTCGACATAGAGTGATCCAACGGTTCATACTCTCCTCGATCTTAACAACCAGTGATCCATGGCTTAACACCTGATTGGTCCATGATCTCTATTTAAAGAACATGGAGGTTCATTTGCGATGATCGATTGTGAGAAACTCTCTTGTAAAATGTCTCTATAATCTTTTTCTTTGCATTAATAAACTGCTCCAAGTGGCCGCGTTGGTTGGGGCCATGGATGTTTTCTCATAGGGGTTTTACCACGTGAAAACATTGGTGTGTTGATATTTTATATGTTTATGTGAGTGGTTACTGAAGGTGTTCGTCCTCTGTTGGAATACCTATGTTTTTTAATATTGTATCAGAGCCTGTTTGAAGACCCTCTCCTGTTGTAGATCGAGATCATGAAGCCGAGTTGACTCATTTTCATTTTATGGAATTTTTGTACATTTATAGGCTGAGAGGACTATTTCATTACGTCCAAAGCACTTGTTTTATTTAGGAACACTTTTTGTTTCACTCAAAAAAGTTTCTATTTTCCCAAGATACGACCATTACAGTCAGATCCGGAGGTATAAAGCCTGAATACACATTTTTTAAATTTCTGCAAAGTTTTATTTTGATTTTATTTCGTCTTGCATTTTTTTATTTCCAGGTTGCTACTCTTTTAGATATGTGTATGCTCTTTTCCCTGCACCCTATGTGATCTCGGAAAATCATAAATAGATAGGAAAAGGTGCATCTTTCGGGTAAGCTAACCGAGATCTAACCCTTGTTGTCATCGAGAAGCGAATTTTTTTTCTTGTGTGAAAAGAGTTTTTTTTTAGCACAACAACAACAACAACAACAATCCTCCTTATGAACATTACAATATGTTGTGTTAGGCCATTTGGTTAAAACTTGCCTTATTAAGTAAGAGGTCTTGAGTTCAAGTCTCTCTTTTGTTACCTTTTTGAAAAAGTTCATGCTAAAATTGTAAAGTGTATTTCACTTCAAGTATAAAAGTGAATCACTATAAGTATCTTTAATATTTTATTTTAGAGTTATTTATTTTGCATGCAACTTTTCTGTTATAAACTAACTTCATTGTAAAAGTGATCTCCACGTCTCTTTATAAATGTGGGTCACTTCATAAAGAAACTTACACTATCACGTGGTCATTTGGTTACCGTTTATGCCTTTTTTTTAAAAGGGCATAACTCTCACATCGGAAGTCCGTTTTCAGTGCCGTTTTTTTTTAAACCGCATAATGTTTCGAGATCTTTCCATCCAAATCATCAGTTTCAGTTTTTAAGGTCCATATTATCTACATATTTAATATGGTGTCTACAAGTAATGTCTTTCTTACCAACAACAACTACTTCCAATGGAAATATCATATGGAATATTGATTAAGAAGTAAAGGCTTGTACCGGATTACCTTGGGAAAGGAAAAATTACCCACTAATGCTGATAAGAAAGCCAAGTGGGATAATAGGAATGATGAAGAATGTGGACTAATCAGAATATCCATCTCTCCTGATTTAAGGTACCACCTTCAAGAAATTGATGACCCTGAAGAAGCTAAGATTGAATCTGTGTTTCATAAACTCAATATTATTCGAGCACAACAGTTAGAAAATAAAAGATTGACCTTGAGTACAAGTGATTTTTCTTGCCTTGGAGACTATTTATCTAAGTTTAAAACACTCGGAATTTTATGTGAAGAATGTAAGATAAAAATGGAGGAAGAGTGTTGCATCTATCTTATTCTT
>ML786794.1:495068-534877 GCA_009831015.1 Picea engelmannii | reverse complement strand
TTTTCACCTCACCAAGTTGTAATCAAGGATCTAAAAGATCCTAATCATGTTCTTGCAACTGGAATTGCTGATGATATTACCAGGTTGTACAAGTTTGACAACTTTGGGTCATCATCTTTTTCATCAGTTTTTGTTGCTCATAGAGATGACTTGAGAAAACTTTGGCATGAGTGGTTTGGTAATATAAACTATCACTCATTGTAGCAACTATGTAATAAATAGATGGTGATTGTTCTTCCTCTTATTTAATGCATATATGGTGTTTGTGTCGGTTGTGTTCTCGACAAACAACATTGGGACAGTTTTGAAAAACATGCCTCTTGGCACGCCTCGGGTCCTTTGAAGCTTGTTCACAGTGATTTGTGTAGTCCACTTTCTTCTCCTTATTTTTCTGGGTGCAAGTATTTATTAAATTTCATTGATGAATTTTCTATACGTACATGTGTTTACTTCTTAAAACTTAAGAGTGAAGTTTTTGACAAGTTTTTGGCCTACAAGGCCCTTGTAGAAAAGCAATCTGGCCATCAAATTCAAAGGTTAAGAATAGATAATGGAGGCGAATATGTGAACAATAATTTTACAAATTACTGCACTACACAGGGAATCCAAATGCAACACATTGTTCCATATACACCACAACAAAATGGTGTTGCTGAGAGAAAGAACCACACATTAAAAGAAATGGCTAATTGTATGATCCAATCTAAAGGATTAATTCTAAAGTATTTGGTGGAAGCCATCAACTATGAAAATTACATAGTAAATCGCACTCCCACAAAGGCTCTTAAAAATATAACACTAGAAGAAGCTTGGACTAAAATTAAACTAGATGTAAGTCACTTCCATGTATTTGGTAGTATAGCATGGGCTCACATTCCTAATGAGAAAAGGAAAGCATTGCAGGCTAAAAGTGAGAAGTGTATATTTGTTGGTTATTCTGAAGATTTCAAAGGTTACAGACTTCTTCAATCAGATTGTAATGAAATTATTATTAGAAGAGATGTTAAATTTGATTAAAATCTCTTGGCCTGTGAGCCTAATTCGGCATTTGTTCCTTCTTTGTCCTACGAGCCTAATTCAACGGTTGTGCCTTCTTCGGCCTGCGAGCCATATTCGATATTTGTGCCTTCTTATGATCTATTTTCTTCTTCAGATGATGATAGTGAGGATGAAAATCCACCTCCACCTGCTCACCCTCCTCTAGATGAGTCCTTTGAACCTGAACCAGCACTAGTTCCACCGCTTCCTTGATGGGTCTGTTCAACACAAGAAGTAGCTGGTGGTCTTGTCAATGATCCTTCAAATCAACATCAAACACGTTCACAGTTCCAATGAGCCTCTTCTCTTTTGGCTTAATTTTCAAAGACTCTTGATCTATAAACATTTGCAGAAGATTTAGGTCATCCAGATTGGGATATAGCAATGAATGAAGACTATCGTTCTTTAATGGAAAACGATACTTGGGATCTTGTACCTCTTCCAAAAGGAAGAAAGTTTGTCAGATGTAAATGGGTCTACATAACTAAGTATGCATCAAATGGAAGTGTTGAAAGACACAAGGCTCGGTTAGTTGCCAAAGGATTTTCCCAAGTTGAAGGAATTGACTATAATGAAACCTTTTCCCCTGTAGCCAAAATGAATTCCATCTACCTTGTTCTTGCCCTTGCTGCCTCACATAAATGGGAGGTCCATCAGATGGATGTTAAATCTGCCTTCTTGCATGGCGATTTGAAAGAAGAAATCTAAATGGAACAACCTACTGGCTATGTCCAGAATGAATCTAGCCTTGTTTCTCGCCTCAAGAAATCTCTTTATGGTATCAAGAAAGATCCTCGAGCATGGTATGCCAAAATGGACAGCTTTCTTATTGCCACTGGATTCTCTAAATGTCATTTTGATCCTAATGTCTATACCAAGAAAGTAGGAAGCCATCTCATAATTGTTGTCCTTTATGTTGATGACCTTATCGTTACTGGTAGTGACCCAAAACTTTTAAACCATGTGAAAACTAGCCTTAAGAAGAAATTTGAAATGGCCGACTTAATCTTTCTACACTATTTCCTTGGCCTCCAAGTTTTGCAAACCAATGAAGGAATTTTTCTTTCCCAGTCTAAGTATGCTTGTGACCTTCTTATTCACTTTCACATGGATGATATTAAACTAACACCTTCTCCTTTCCAGTCTGGAGTCAAGCTTACTTCCACCTATACTTCTCCTGAAGTTAATGCCACCATGTACCATCAGTTAGTTGGTAGCCTCTTATACTTGACTCATACCCATCCTGATCTTTCCTTTGTTGTTGGTCTTGTTGCCTGGTATATGGAAACACCCCATGAAAGCCCTTGGAAAACAACTAAAAGGATACTTCACTATGTCCGTGGTACAATTCAATTCAGGATACATTACAGTTAAGGGGGGACTTCTTTATTGGTTGGTTTCACTGATTCAGATTGGGCCGGTGACCTTGATGATCAAAAGTCTACTGCAGGTTATGTTTTTAGCCTTGGTTCAGGACCTGTCACTTTGTTCTGTAAGAAACAACAGGCTATTGCACTTTCTTCAGTAGAAGCAGAGTACCGAGCAACGATAAATGCAAGTCAGGAATCCTTGTGGCTTCGATAGATCCTTTCAGATTTTGGATTCCAGCACCAACATCCGACCAGCCTTTGGTGTGACAATCAGAGTGCCATCAAGCTCACCAAAGACCCAGTTTCACATCAGTGTAGAAAACACATCAAGCTACACACGCACTTCATAAGAAAGATAATTCATGATCAAGTTATTGAAGTTCTCTTTTTCCCTACAGAAGATCAAGTTGCAGACATTTTCACGAAGTCTCTTACAGAAGCAAAGTTTTCCAAACTTTGATCTATGTTAGGAGTTCAGGAAGTTGTCATTAAGGGGGGATAGGCTCTAATGCCTCCTTCCTTCTTCTATTGTGTCACTATTGTAAATCCTTCAATCCTATCCCAAGTTGTTCTTAAGTGGGGATGTTAGTATATTTAGACACTTAGGAGTTAGTTAAGATATACTTGGTCTAATATGTCGTTAGGTAACATTAGTATGCATTTGTAGTTAGGAAATTTGATGGTCACGATATGTTCCCGACATAGAGTGATACGATGGTTCATACTCTCCTCGATCTTAACAACCATTGATCTGTAGATTAACACCCGATTGGCCCATGATCTCTATTTAAAGAGAATGGAGGGTCATTTGCCTATGATTGATTGTGAGAAACTCTCTTGTAAAATCTCTTTGTAATCTTTTTCTTTGCATTAATAAACTGCTCCAAGTGGCTGCGTTGGCTGGGGCCATGGATGTTTCCTCGTAAGGGTTTTACCACGTGAAAACATCGATGTGTTCATCTTTGATCTGGTTATGTGAGTGGTTACTGAAGGTGTTCATCCTCTGTTTGAATACCTGTGTTGTCGAACACCAGGAAAAGGAAAGTACAGATTGTTTTGTGGCAATGATCCGTATGGTACATAAGAAGGTGTGATGTTTTCACTAGTTATTAGGGTGTAAGCTGAGATAGAGGGGGTACCAAAACTTGGTTGTACAGTTGGACACATCATGGGTGTCGATGCGGGTCCACTCGTGGGTGGAGGGGGTACAATAGTGTATGGATTTGGGTAAGGGGGAGGGGGGGTAATAGGGAAGTTCGTCGTATATTGGTGGATTTTGGGGTGTACCGTACATGGGTGGGTGTTGGATTTATGGGTTATGGTGTGTTGTGGTACCAATCAATCTGTTCGTTGAATGAGACATCCCACGTTTGTCTTGGTCGAATGGTACGGGTCTTGGGATGTCTGGTAGTACTATGTATAAGTATCTCGACTACACATAAATGAGGTCATACTGTTGAGCCTTGCTAATGGCTTCCTCTTCAGATTGGGGGAAGGTGGAGGCCACATCCTTGGAAAGGAATGAGACAAGTGATCTGAGAAACAAATCGAGGCATTATTGCTTGGTGGTTTCTTCTTTCCATAAGCTACATCACCGACGCCATTTGTGAATCTGGTCAGCGATATGTGTGGCTGAGGTTTGTTTAAAATATGAGAGTAGTTTGAGACCATTGTCATGGCAGATTGGTAGTTGGAAGAAGGTCAAAAATTCTCTGGCCAAAGATTCAAAATTCACATGGGAACCTGATTTTTCATCTACATACCACTTGGCTGATGGGACAGTGAGTGTGCGTTGGAATAACCATAACTAGATGGAGTCATCCATGATGTTGTTTGAAGAGAACCATAGGTATAAGGTCATGACATGGTTGGTAGGATCATCTCCCACCTTTCCTTCGAACTTGGGGATGTCTGAAGGTAGGTTAGTGGGCATTGCAGGCCATGTGAGGTCGTGCAATATAGGATCATTTGTGAGCTTTCTTAGATTTGGTATGTTGAGGGAGGCCAAGTATGAAATATGGAGTGGTGGTGGAGGATCAGTTCCAGCCATGGTGTGAGTGTTTTGTGTACCTGACCCGTGAGGGGGGCTAGGTGGTTTGGTACTTCCTCCTTGGGAAGGAGTGTGCCCCCACTTCCCTGTAAAGGAAAGCTAGTGGATGGTTGACCTTGGGAAGTGTACCAAAGTAAAGTGGAACCAAGCAAAGTTGATCCCAAGAAAATAACACTCGTGGGGGTGTGATAGGGTTGAGCCGATGAGTTGGAAAGACTAGGAACTCCTCCTCGAATGGGAGGGAGATTTTGCAAGCGTCTGGAACAGTGGGGGTTCTGTGGGTCCCCTATGATGTCCGACTAGCAAAATGAATGTGTGCAATTGGTGAAGAGAGTAATAAATGAACAAGATACTTTGTATAACTTGGACCTTCACAATATATCTCACAATCATTTTGTAATCACAAGAGCATCATACATAAATCAATTGACAAAGAAGCATATATGTGGGTAGGTGGATTTTTTCCGCGTGGGAGGACAAAGAAAGAAAATTATCATGTCCTAAAAAGACGTAATGTCCTTCCTCTCAAATAGCACTAGACCTTCCAATAGTACTCAACAGTGGGGTCTGAAGCCACCAGAAGAGGAACTAGTGAAAGATGAAACAATCAGTTATAATGAGGGGTAAAGGGTGCATATCCTAAAAGAGTTGGTGATATTTCCCAATAGCCGCACAAAATACGATCAAGGTGAAATTGCAACCCACAATTGTCACCTAGGTAGATGTCCTAAATTTTTGGTCACTAGGTACCTCGATCAAAGTGCGACATTTAGATTTTCGGCCTCAGAAATCGGTCACAGGCTAAATCCCGTCCAATAGGTAGGTGCCTTAAGGGGGGGCGCACAGAACAACCAGACCTCGGCCTTCGACCCTTCATGGGTATATCCCTTCCTTATGGTTTTAGGAACACTTGACTTGGAGGATTTAAAGTTCCCTATTTGACAACTTCTAATGTTTGAAGATGTGAGAACCAGATAAGGAGGATTTATTTGGATGCCTATCCCCGAGATCCTACCTAGACTAAAACATTTCTTTTGGCACCTCCTATGGAGGAAAACTTAGTGAGTTTTTAGAAAAACTTTAGATGTGGTTGTTTGTGAGATTGGGGGTGTGAACCAATCTTGTTCAAATTAAGTGGGAGTGGATAGTTCCTTCAAGAAAAAGGGTGGGGTGTTTCAGAGTCCCTTTTGGGGGAGACTTGCTTCAACCTCCACAATTCGAGATGAAACTATGTGAGTGAGTAATGACTTTGAGTGTGAGTAAGTAATAAAAATGTGCCAAATTTTTAATAAGTTAGGTGTCACCTTGTAACATGTGGACTTCGTGTGGTCCTTACAAGTCTTGATTACCTATATTACTATATACCATTGGTACAACCTTGAGTAATTTTAAAGTCCTTAGAGAACTAACATGTGGACATGTGGATCCTTACCAATCCTTTAAACTACCTAATGTGATTTAATCTAAGAAAGCTTCAAAAGACTGTCCTAGATTTTGGACATGTGGACATGTATGGGTCCGTTACAATAACCTTTAAAATCCCCTAGTGATGTAAACTAAGAAACTAGTTTCAAACTATCCTATATTTGCAGCATGTGGGCATGTATGGGCCCTTTACAAATTTAAGATGTTTTTAAAAAGAAACTAAGAGGAGTCCCAAAGGGGGTTTTTGTCCTCTCCTAAAGATTTTGTCTTTAAGGGAGATGAAACCTTCCTTCAATCATTTTTTTGATTCTCAAGATCACTCTATGGTGCGAGAGAAGAGCATACTCTATGATTGGAGTTTGATTTCTGGTCCCGATGAAAGTGTTTATATATGTGATATTGAATGATTACAACTTTACTTTTACCGTCAAAGCAAGCCATCCATGTGGAAAAATGAAAGCAAAAAGAGGAAAAATATGGATTTTTAATACCCTAAGTGTCTATGTTTTAACTAACCCTTCATGTGGAGAGGGAATCTAAGTGTGGTGCATATTACAAATTGAATAGAATAAATATTTATAAGGATATGGGTCTTCAAAACATCACAAAAAAAAACTTACAATGTTGAATTTCTGGATAGATGCATGGGTCGCAGAGTAGACAGAGGCGCATGTAGCACCAATGCACATATAAACAACTACCCATTCGCGCACGTGATCAGAATGCACTGAGGATAAAATTTCTCTTGGTGCACGTTCTTGGAAGGCATTCCTATGGGATAAAAAACCCACGCAATTTCTGATACATGGTCGGGAAGAAAATTTCGGATGAAATTCTCTTATCTCAGCTCTAAATTTAGCTTTTTGTAGGTAGGCTTGGGCCAGTTATGATCCTTGCAAGTCAAATAAAAAAAAAATAAGTGCTCAAACAAACCAAATGGGGAGTAAATTGATACTTATCCCCAGTGGAGTCTCCAATATGTTGTATCATTTTCGTCACCTAAATGAGAAAAAGAAGGATACTTACAAGTCTAGTTGGGTTAGCTAGACAGGGCAAAAATGAATGCGAGAGTTAGAAACATCAAGCACAAGAAACAAAGAAACAACTAAGCTAACACCAATTAAAGAAACTAAACTAAAGTGCATAAGAGAAATATAACAAAAGAAAGACCAATATTCATGCCACCAATGGATGGATTGTATTAGTGGAAAAACACCAAAGAGAAAGGGAGACTTATGGGTCCCCTCTTCCTCCAAGGGAGGGCTCTTGAACCCCTAGTGAGAGATATATTCTTACAAATAGAAAACTAAAAGGAAATGGTGAATAAATCCAAAGCTCATTCACTCAAGAGGTGATGTGAATAGCCCAATGAAATGTTTCTTATATGCTCCAATGAGGAAAGAGGTTCCTTGCAGGAGAATAGAGGCAGCATAACAATACAAATAGATTCTTGAAAATATAGTGCACCAATGGCCTCGTTTTATAGCAAAGCTTTGAGGCATTATCCAACCGGTCTTTAGTGTGAACAAGGGGCCCTTTAGGGAACCTTAGGTCTTTGACCAACCCCCAACTCGGATTCATCTCGGATTTGGGGGTCAAATCAACTTGGGAGTTGAACCAAAAATGGGTGGGAGGCCGACCAGAATCATTAATTCACCGTTCTGAAGTGTGCGTGACTTTTTGCTTCCACAGTCCTACATCGGGTGCATGTGCGCTTTTCCAATGTTTTTTATTGGCGCATGTGCGTGTTCTTCCTTTGCATTCTGAGCGCATGCTGATTTTATAACCAATTGTATAGTTTGTGCCCTTTGGAAATGCATGTTTTATACCATTGATGAACTAATAGGTGTTTGGAGATGCTAGATTTATTTAACCATTTGCAGATGAAATTTCAGTGATAACACTTGTCTTCAAGTTGGTTGAACTCTATTAATATTGGTACTATGGTTCTTAGGGGAGGTTCTATATTTATATGGTTCACATTCAACATTATAGGGGGGAGGTGTTATCTAATGATTTCTCTTCCTATCCCCCTATCTATATTTAAGGAGGATGTTGTGCATAGGACTCGACTTGTATTGAATTTTGATATGGGTATTCATTAACATTCTCACTTCTTTATTTTGGTTATGGTTGACCTTGTTTTCAAGTTGGTTATTGTTAAGTGTCTGAATAGATATGAAGATAAATCTCAAAATTACCAAGAATCTCAACAAGAATGTAGTATACCTAGGGAGGTAATATGGGGTACCTAGGGAGATACCCAATGGGAATGTGGTTATGTATTATTAGTGGAAGTCATTTAATATATGATAATGTGGTCATTCAATGTAAGGTGGACTAGGTCCACTATATTAATAAAGTCACACTATGGTAGTTATATATAATAAATGTGAGAAAACTCTCTAGAAGGTTCCTAGGAGATAGAGAGAGATATATAAAGAAGTGTTAGCAATGCTTGATACATTCACAATATTCTTCACTATGTTTCATTATATTTCTTACACTTATTTATATAGATCTCTCTATCTCCTAGGAACATTATAGAGAGCTTTTTCACATTTATTACATTTAACTACCATAGTGGGCCTTTATTAATATAGTGGACCTAGTCCACCTTACATTGAATGACCACATTCTCATATATTAAATGAATGTAGTATACCTAGGGAGGTGTTGACGGGTGAAAATGAATGCTCGCCAACTGGAAGAGTGGATCCGGTCCAGGGTTGTCTAAATAACCTAAGTCATTTGGGATGATCCACCCTGATGGGTTTAGTGGCTCCGTTGGCCGATCTAAGTCCTAGGAAAACAAAAGAAAACTACACTAAGGAACTAATCTAAAGAAAACAAAAATTAAAGCAAACTAATAAACAAATCTGAACTAAATATATACAGTCTATTATCTATGCTATATAGCAATAATTCTATAAAATTAAATGTTCAATTATCAACAGAGTTAGATCCAATTAACAATATACAATATTTACAAATTACAGATTTAAATGAAAACTTGCAAAAATCATTTGTAAACTGTCCTAAGACAACAGAACTATTGTTTTTTGATTTTTATAAGTTTATGAGAGAGAAATTAAATAAAAAAACTGTCTAAGCTAAGTAACTAAAATAATAATTCTAACTAACAATCTAAACTATATAGATATATCTAAAACTACTTAAATAATACTAATAGAATAACTATCAAATAACAAATAGCAAACTGACCTGAAGTAACGCTTCAAGTTTGTCCTGTATGCAATAGTTGATTTAGCTATTTGGTGGGAGAAAACCAGCACCAGATTCTCCACAATCTTCTCGTAAACAGGAAGCATATGTTCTCTTCAAATATAAATGATAGGACAAACAAGACATACAAAATTACAACAATCTTATAATTTACAAATCATCACATTTAGAGAAATCTGTGTGCAACGATTTGTACAAAATGATTCATTTAACGAAGGAGGTAAACCTTCAATTCATTAAATTGAAGCAAGGTAATTGCTGTATTTTAAAACAAGAGAGATCAGATATGGATAACACATAAACCAAATCACGTCAACCTGCAACAAATTACGATAGCTAAAGTAGTCGATAATTAATTGCAAACTGATATGAAGAAAACTTGAGATAAAAGTTTGATATATTGAAAGCTAAAGCTGTTACAAGACATCAACTTTCATCTCAGTATGTATTATCATAAATCCATAGTCTGGTCCTCCCAACCGTGATGATGATGGTCATTACAAAAAATAACAAATATTTAAAGACCACAGGGTAAAGCATCCCTGTGGAAATTGTTAAAGCAGTTTACAAAAAATCTGGGAATAATCTCCCAAGTCCCTATTTTTGCCTATGAATAACAACTGAAAACTATATCTAAACTACTACAGCATGTCCAATTTGTCAATGAAATTTGTGGGTACCTGTAAGTAGACAAGAATACAAAAGTTTAGATCGTGTTTTATTGATAAAATTGACAAAAATCTAATTTTTAAGACTAGCTACAGAATCTTGCGATTCTGTAGCTGGTCCAATTTGAAAATAGAATCGTTTTTAATCAATCCAAATCTAATTGAAATATATCGAACCTATTAAACCAAATCTTTAATTACTAATTCCAAACAAAGCGAATCATTCATACCACAACGAATCAAACTTGTATGCAAATTGAAACAAATGAAATCGTAATTGAATTAATCAAATGATAACAGGATATGTGAGATTTTTCAAACAATTTTTATTACCAATTCAGAACATACAAAAATGATTAACAATTAGGGAAACAACAAAATCATCTCTTGAACCAATTTCAAAACAGACTATAATCGATTTGGCCAAGTCTTTCATACGAATTCAATAGAAACAAAATATGTCAATCCAAACTTAACATAATCGTTTTATGAATCAAATAGATTACGTTGTATTTGTCAAACCAATCTTTAATATTGATGCATTGCATACATGAAAGACCATGCTAATCCAAGCATACATAATCGTTTCAAAATCAATCCAAAAGAAATTAATCGAGCCAGTTCGGGGCCGACATAATCGTTATACTTAATGCAAAATCATATCAATCAAAACACAACTGTGTACTATTTTAGCAAAGAAATTCTTTGTACAGAACAAATGCAATCAAAGCGAATTCATTCAAAACAAAACAATTTTTTCTTTGGTAAATCAAAGTCGACATGATTGTTTTTTGTCTATTAAAAGCAAACAGAACTAATCAAAAGCAAACCCGATCGAAAACAAAACAATCTTTTAAACTAATTTGAGAACAATAAAATCGCATTAACCAAATCATAGGTGCGTCCAAATTTAGTAATCAAATATTCTGTACATTATTCATAACAAAATCGAAAGTAATAGAATCATTTTGAATCTATCAAAATGAACAGAGCTGATTAAAAGTAAATCCAAGTGGTTATATTAATTTAAACCAACAAAATCAATATGGAAATACATACCTGGGCAGTAAGAAAACAAGTCGGTCATGATAATTTTGAATTTACAAAGGTCGTTGCTACTTCGACATTTCTGAAGACAATTGAACCGATGGTTTTTTGTTTCTTCTCGTTGGCTTGTAGCCTGTCATTCTCCTTCGCCAGCAGTGTCACCCGTTCTTCTAACAGTTTTATCTTTGATTGCAACAGGGGAACGTTGGTGTAATAACATTCTAGCCAAGAATTACATTGGGTACATGATGGTTGATCGGGATTTCACATCACAGGCGAGGGTTTGTTCAAATTACTAGGGGTTTCCTTGTGCAACTTGATTCCCGGGTAGTTAGGGTCATTTTTTAGGCATGGAGGTAAATTAGAGACATAGTCATAGGGTTCCTTAGAGCAGAGGCCTTGAGAATAGGGGTATTCCTTAGTTAGGAAACGCTCAATTTCGGAGTCTGAGTCCTCGCTCAAGATGATGGGCTTTTGGTCGACATTATGTTTAGGCTTGTTCCAGGCAAATCTCGATATCAATCGAGAATTTTTCTTCCCCTTACAGTTGACAGCAGTATCACCCTTGACTTTCTTCCTTCCAGGTCTTTTGACGGACTTAATATCATCCTTATCACAAGGGTTGGCCATGGCATCGGGTAGGTCCATGTCGGGGAAATCTGAGGGTTTGAAAGGGGGTAGAAGGATATGAAGTGGCACGACTGGCCCAACCAAAGTTTCATTAACCACAGCCTTGTCCACTTGGACAGACTCGGGGGTAGCAAAGCCATTCCTAGATAGGAAAGCTTGCCAACAGTCACCATTAAGGCTTAACTGGTGGAGGATAATAACTTTAATCAAGTCGTGATGGAAAAGGCTGCTATGAGCCTTCTCATGCTTGAATCTTTTAGACATATTGTACAGAATATGCAAGAGATAATGTGGCATGTTCAGAGGATAGCCTATAAAATTCATCAATAATTGAAGATGATACAGAAATACCAAGCCATATCGACCTTCGCAGGTCACAAATTGTTTAACAATTGCCAAAATATCGTGCCACCTGGGTTTGAGGGTAGTGATAGGCATACCTCTATCACAGGAAACAATCTTCCTTGATGTGAATAATAGCGGACACGACACCTCGTCGACTTTGGAATTTTTAAACCACCTTTGCCTTGTAGCTGGTAGTCCTGTAGCTAAGCTTATGAATTCCTCATTTAGCTCGATCTATATGTCACTGACCTTAGCCCTGCATACATCGAAGGTGAGGGCGAATTGTTGGGCAACCAAAAGGTTGAAACCCTCAAACCTTTGGATAAGTACCAACCAACCACCATTTTCCAAATCCTTTCGAGCATTGTTGAATAGCATGAGTGTTTGGCTACCATTTGGCTCTATGCGCACCACAGGTGCCATAGACGTGAACACACAGTGATCCGGGTGGACGGGCAAGGGTTTGAATAGGGTATACATCGGATTGAAAAGCTCACAGGCTTACCCGAAAACAACAGAGTTAACCCGGGATAGGGGGAAGGCATTAATGCCCGAATGTGCGAGGGTGGTGGAACTAGTTCAACCATGCAAAACAATCATTTCCCAATGTACAACCGACGGCACATATAGCGATTGAAATCACTATTTCATAAGTTAAAAACAATGCCACTCGAACACTTAATGAAATCTATGGTAAGTCGACCCCAAAAATTCGCATAAGCATAGCATTTTCATAGTTTTAAAACCAAAACAATGATTCAAAATCAATACCAAGGGTTCGATCATATGTGTTTTATGAAATGATTAAACCAAGGGTCTAACCACAACATCAATGTGTTTTCATGAAACCAATGTGTCAATGAAATTGATGAAAGAACATCAAACCACCAATGTATTAAGGACTCAATGACAGTCACTATAATATCATCACAATCTTATAAAAATGAAATCATATTAACAATTAAAGAATGTCAAATGAGTAAGGATCTTGGAGTCTTGCCAACTGTGCGACTATAATCAAATTGGAAATGCAGTGAACACATAGACAAGAGTGACCATAATAATCCAGTGATGATTTTAATGTGATTTTTAAATTAAGGTTTTCACGCTTGCAGTCATGAAAACGAGAACAAAGGCAGGTGTACAAACGCACGAAATAATAGTGTCGTTTTATTCAAAAATTGCGATGAAGATCAAGGGTTGCAAAACATTGGTGTAGCCAACTTATAAGGATAGGATAAAAATGCGAATTGGCTACCAACAATGGCGACACACTAGTAGAAGCAGTTATCTCTACCAAAATAAAAAATTCAGATTATGATAACGAGAAAAATTCTAACTCAAAAACAACAACCTGAAAATCGTTTTAAACATCATCAATGATCAATAATCCAGCAGTGTTTAAAGGATGAAAACTGATAGCAATCTGAAGACAAACGATCCATGAGATTAAAGATAAAATCTCCAATACTGTTGAGAGAGCCACTGCTTCCAGCAGACATCCATAGCCTCGACAAGGTTTCCATTTAACCCACTCTGATATCCGTATCCTGCCAAGAAGTTCCAGATCAGAATAAAGGACATGTTAAAGTCAGAGGTTTCATATTTGAAAATTTTCATATACCCGACATTGCTTCACTGCCAGCAAGCCTGTTCAGTACCCCGACGAAGTTATCTTGGTGTCATGCATGCATTTACCCGCTTCCAGCAGACTTTTTCAGCATCCCAGTGGGTTTACAAGCACTTCCCACAGCTCTTTTAATGATTTATTTTGTTTTTTAAAGATATATAGTCGAGTCGATTGACGCTGAAAATTATGATATTTCAACATATTTTTTTATAGACTTAAACAGAATTTTTTAGAACTGTCCTTCATTAAGATATAGAGATGGTTTGTTTACAGAACCAACTTTCTAAGGCAGGGAAACATATTTCTGATTCGTTCCCTTAAGGAACAGGGATAGCGTAAAAAGATAATGGATGATCGTGATAGGCTTATCTCAGAGATCAAAATCAGTTAACTTCTTTCAAACAACAGTTTTTTGCCAACACAGATGTAAATTTCCGAAGTATATAATTGATGTTTAGACAATCTTTCAGCAGTCATTTTAGTGAAAGAATTTTCTATTTTCTTTGTCTGAACAGTTCTAAAATCCATGTATGTGTATTTCCGAAAAACAAGGTTGATAAGCGTAAAGGAAAAATCAAAACCAAAACAGCAAAAGAAAAGCAAACAAAAGAAGAATATGTACATAGTATACAAAGAGTTGTCATCAAGCGAAATATCTTTTCAGATCTTGGCCATTCACCGGATAGGTGTCAGGCTATCCTTCTAGATTCTGCAATCAGAAAGAGCTGGGACCTATTTTCTCAGCAATTAAAAACGGTCCAAGCCATAAGTTTTGAAATTTCGTGTGCTCTCCCTTTCCCTCATGAGGTTTGTCCCACTTCAAAACAAGATCACCTACTTCAAAGTTCCTATCAGAGATAGAGTTAGAATCAAACCAGCTTTTGACCACTAGTTGATGTTGATCTAACTTACGTTTAGCTTGAGCTCTTACCTCTTCTAGTTTCATTAGAGCGTTAATTCAGTTTTCCAAAGGGGGATAGTCTTCTTCTTGTATTTTCTGTGATAGCTGTAGTGAGGGAAGAAGAATGTGTGGTGGCAGAATTGTTTCTCTACCATAAACGAGAAAGAAGGGAGAGTTACCTACAACAGTTTTTGGTGTTACCCTATCAGCCCAGATTGTGTTTAACAGTGCATTATGCCAGTTTTTGTGATTCTCATCTACCGTTCTCTTGATAATTTTAATCAAATTCCTATTTGTCGATTCGGCGAATCCATTGCCCTGGGGGTAGTAGCTGGTAGAATACTTCAATTTAGTTCCTTTTTCTAAAGAGAACTCGCTCATCTCAAGAGATGAAAAATAAGAGGCGTTGTCGAATACTAAACAGTCAGGGATACCAAAACAAGTAATAATATTCGAATTTAAAAAGGCAATTACCTGATTGGTATTCACAGTTCTTAATGCGGAAGCTTCAGACCACCTGGTGAAATAATCTGTGGCTGTTATGATAAACTTATGCTTCTGTGAGGATGGTAGATTGATTGGACCTATAATATCAAGGCCCCACTATTGAAAAGGGGATTCTACTAGAACAAGATGCAAAGGAAAGGCTGGTTTCTATAACCGCCCTGATGCTTTTTGATAGATAATACACTTACAGAACAAGGCATGGGCATATCTAAAAAGTGTGGGCTAGTAATAACCATCTCTCAAAACTTTATGGGTAGTGGTATCACCACCAAAATTCCCACCAGCTTCTCATGCATGCAATTCTAGTAAGACTTTTTCTGCTTCATCTTTCTCAAGATAGCGCATCAATACGCCATCAAAATTTTGACGAAACAGAATGCCATTAACGAAATGAAAGGAGGCAGACTTTAATCTCAACGCTCTTATTTTAGTGGTATCCAGGTGACAGGGGGCTGACCCATGTTCAAGACAGAATTTTATATCGTCATACCAGGGACTGACAAAGTTTTGTGCACAACAGATTACATTTTGATTGCACTGTCCTAGGTTTGGCCTATCATTATCTTCTTATTGTCCTTCTACTGAATCAGCAACTAACTTGCATAACCCTTGGCCTCTCACTATCTGAGCTGGGGTAATTTCTATGTCGTACTCCTACAAGGAGGTAACCCAATTCGCCCTCTTTTCACCTAGTTCTTTCTGCACTAACAGGTTCCTGATGGTTGGATAAGGGACAATAACTTTCGTCCTATATTTCAAAAGATAAGACAGGAAATGCTTGACTGCTTTGAAAATAGCGTAGGCTTGATGATCAACCGCTGGGTAATTTAGTTCTGCGCCTTTGAAAGCATAGCTCATAAAGGCAATGGGTACTTCATTGTTTTCAGGGTTCTTTTCAGTTAGGATGGCAGCGTAGGAGCGGTCAGAAGCAAAAGTGTAGAGCATGAAGTCTTGGGAAAAGTCGGGGCTCATGAGAGAAGGTGTGTCTATTATGGCCTTTTTTATTGCATTAAAATCTTGGTTTTATAAGGGTCCCCAATGATATTGTGTATCTTTCTTAATTAGGTTCTGTAAAGGTCTGACCATTTTGGAGAAATTGGGGACAAATCTTCTGACGAAGTTTATCTGGCCTAAGAAAGACTGCATAGACTTTTTGGATGTAGGAGGGGGGAGTTTCGAGATGACTTGAGTCCTTTCGGGGTCAATAATCATCCCTTTGCTTGACACAATAAATCCTAAGAGTTTACCTTGTTCTACTACAAAGATGGATTTTTTAGGATTCAAGGAAATGTCGTATTTACGACATCGCTGTAGAACGACTCTTAAATGAGCTAGATGATCGGTTTTTTTTTTAGAAAATATAGTAACATCATCTAAGTAAACTATGACAGACTGATTGATTAATACTTGGAAAGCGATGTCCATCACTCTCTGGAAAGTGGCACTGGCATTAATCAATCCAAAGGGCATTTTTTGATACGCGTAGGTGCCCCATGGAGTGTGGAAGGTAGTTTTAAGTTGGTCTGGAGGAGACATCAGGACTTGGTTGTACCCTGAAAAACCATCCAATAAGGATAGTCTTTCAGAACCAGATACCTGTTGAATGATCTGTTCCATGGGTGGGACAGGGTAGTTGTCTTTATCAGACGCTTTATTAAGGTTTCAGAAATCGATGCATAGTCGAATTTCCCCACTTTTCTTCCGGATAGGGACAAGGTTAGAAACCCATTGAGTGTGCCTAACTGGGAAAATTATCTTAGCATTCAGGAGTTTATTCAATTCTTTTTTGACGGTCGGTTTGAGCTTAGGGTGCAGTTTTCTTAATTTTTGTTGAAAGGGTAAGGTTTCGGGTTTCATAGGAATGACGTGTTGTATGATGTTGGGGTCAAAAGTTTTAAGGTCATCGTATGTCCATGCAAAAACATATTTAAATTCTTTGAACAATTTAATAAATGTATATTTTTCTTGTTGAGAACATCCCACTCCTAAATTAATGCACTACGGATTGTCATTAGTTCCTAAGTTTACTTTTTCATATGATAACGAGGAACTATTGGTTTTACAGTTGACCGATTTTTTGAATTTATCTTGAAGATCGTAAAATTTATTTAATCTAACTACAGATTTAGGGATCGAATTTACCATGTCCGATGAAGATTCAGGAGTTCTTGGATCTGGTATTACTGTGAAATCGCGCAAATTATCGTCCTGAGTGCATTCGTCGATCACCGCACCTTGAAAAGTTTCCTCCATATGTAGGAAGATAATAATATGTTGATCGTCGTCGAAGACTCTCCAGTTCGTGATGTTATCGGGAATGGATGGCCTGAACAACAGTTCGACGGAGAATGCGTCTGGGGACAAGCCTTCTGCAGGAAAGAGTTTGGAAGCTACGTTAGCTAATAGATCAGCTTTAGAGTTATTCAATCTAGGAATAGAATTTATATTGAAAGAAGAAAACTTACTCATTAAATTCCATACCTCGGATTGGTAGATTTTGAGATGCGGAGACAGACAATGGATAGAATCTCTTACCTGTCTAACCATGATTTCGGAATCGCCAAAGACAACCAAGTTTTGAATGTTCATGTCTAAAGCTTTTCTGAGGCCCTGCAGTAAAGCCTCATATTCTGCAGTGTTATTAGTACATTCAAATTCTAGCCTACATGCAATCAGGGTTTTGTTACCTGAGGGATCAATAATAACGTAGCTTGCACCAGCTCCTTCTTTGGACTTTGACCCGTCAAAATAAAGAGACCAAATTTGATTTTTATGGGTGCATGAGACCATTGTGTAGAAGTTGTTGGCTGCACATATGCTACAATCTCGGATTGTTGTTCTAGGTTGGTGATAGCTGAAGTCTCAGCCATGAAATTGCCGTAAAAGGTATCCATCCCTTGTATTTTGGGTGAATCACCAGAAGGTGTAAATGGCTTGTTGGGATCGTTCAAATTTGTGACCGTGAACTTAAGGTAGCGTTCACGATTTACCTTGATTTTGTTGGGCTTTCCGTTCTCTGGAAGCCACAGGTGAGACCAATCTATTGCGAAATAGTCGTGTAGCTGCTTCGACCATTCCCTTCTTAAAAATAGACCATACACTTCTGGAATATCCACAACAATAATATCAATTACTTGATGAACCTTGGGGTTAGATGATAATCTTATAAGCACATTCCTTAATTCGCCTATGACCTTAACACTGGTTCAATCAAGTTGGATGATTTTTAAAGTGGATGGTTCAACTTCAGCATTAATATTTTGACACACAGACCATGGCATCACATTGGATGACGCTCCTGAGTATACCATACAATTGTGCACTTTTCTATTAAAGATTTCGAAAGTTAACAAAAATGGAGGTACATTTCTGCAAGTACTAAGGGTGGAAGCTTGTGGCTTTTTACTCGCAGTCTCTAAAGCTAATTTATCCATATTATTTATATTATTTACATTATTTACGGGAAGGCTTCCTTTATCACGAGGATCAGGATTATTCTTAGTGGAAATCTTCTGCGGAACTTTGTTCTGAACAACCTTGTTTGAGTTACCATTTTTGTTATTCTTTGCGATGTTCTGTAACATTTTTTGTAGCAGAAATGGAAATTTCAATAATTCATAAACAGAAATGTTAGCCCTTAACTTTTTAAGGTCTTCAACTAAATCATAATCTAAGTTGGGGTTCACATGACTCTGTTTAGTCTCAGCTAGTTTAGATTGCTTTGGAGGCAAAGTCGTAGTGTTCTCGGAAGAAGGTTTATTTGTTGTCTTACTCCTAGTATTGTAGGGATGTACCGTCTCAAAATTGGCTTGAAAGATGCTATCCGAGAAGTGTCCAAAAATGTTTGGAGAAGATTCTTCTTCTTGAACTGTCTCTTGTTCAACTACCTCCTTAGGAATATCAGGAGGCATCAAGTTATCCTGGGCTTCTAGAATTGTTTGAAGGGCGTATTTCAGACTTTCTAGATTAAGGCCTTCGGTAGTTGGATTAGGTCGGTTGGTGGGAAAAGGCTTCCTGAACGGGGGTTTGTAAGACCCTTTGCTCAAAGAAGCTTCTTCGGTCGTCCTTTTAAAATATATAACTTGATTTGATAGTTTTTGAATGACTTTAGTTAAGTTCTCTAAATCAGAGATTTCAGGTTGTGTTTTGTTTTGAGCAGGTCTAGGGAGAATTTCGATCTTCGTTTTGGAAGATGAACTAGTCTCTGTTTCATTGCTAGTAGTGTCTTTTAAACTAAGGATGTCTTTTTCAATCTGACTAGCCTCTTTGAAGGCCTCTAACAATGTGTATTTCTTAGATCCTTTAACCCAAATGGCTATACTTTGATGCAAGGCTTTAGTATAGTATGCTATGATAAGATTCTTGGCAGGCATGGAATCCATAGGGATTCTATTCTTGAGTGTTAAGAACCTTTGATTAAAGTCTTTAATTTTCTCTTTTGGGTTCATTCTTAAGCTAGAAAGCTCCATAACTAGAACTTCTGGGGACTTGTCATCTCCGAACTTTTCCAAAAAGCATGACTCGAACTTTTCCCAAGACACGATGGTATGGGGTTGCTGGGAAAAATACCAGGTAGAGGCATTGCCCTCAAAAGTATAGGGGAACAACCTACATACTACTTCTTCATGCTCGACATTACAGAGTCTAATGGCTAACATGAACTTTTTAATGTGATCTTCATCGATCTGTTTAGAGTTAGGGTCAAACTTGGGAAGCCACTTCTCTAGATGTTTGGGTAAGGGATGCTGAGCCCCAGGTATGGCTACTGCATCCTGGTCGAGCCAAGGTCTGGAAGGATTGTTCTGGTTGGCCATTGGTGTAGGTGGTGTGGAAGGCTGAGAAGGGGAACTGCCTTCATCAGAAGAGTCTTCTCTAGAAGAAGGAGATGAGGGAGGTGGTAAGGGAGGTATTCTAGATCCCCCTGCAGTAGGAGTGAGGATTGGATCTGTAGGGTTCATAGTGAGGTTAATGCCTCTGATTTGTTCCCTGATATTAGAGAAATCTAAAGGTTGGTCCAAATGTCGATTTGTTTGTCTTAAATGGGCTAAGGCACTATGTGTTCTTAAGAGAGATTGGCGGACAATCTCTTGTATGTCACCACCTGTAGGATTTGGGGTTGCTGGTTCGACTGTGATCCATAGATCATCATTTGATGTGGTTTCTGTTTGATGGGGGGTGTTGTCATTCGAATGACTTCTTCTCACTATAGGTGAGCAATTAGGTGGTGGAGGAGTCTTATGACCGCCTCGTGCCATTAATAAATTTTAGGCCCTCCTTCTAGCGCCATTTGTTTACGGGCAAAAATGAATGCTCGCCAACTGGAAGAGTGGATCAAGTTCGGGGTTGTCTAAATAACCCAATCCGTTTGAGATGATCCACCCTGACGGGTTTAGTGGCTCCGTTGGCCAATCTAAGTCCTAGGAAAATGAAAGAAAACTACACTAAGGAACTAATCTAAAGAAAACAAAAATTAAAGCAAACTAATAAACAAATTTGAACTAAATATATACAGTCTATTATCTATGCTATATAGCAATAATTCTATAAAATTAAATGTTCGATTATCAACAGAGTTAGATCCAATTTAAAATATACAATATTTACAGATTACAGATTTAAATGAAAACCTGCAAAAATCATTTGTAAACTATCCTAAGACAACAGAACTATTGTTTTTTGATTTTTATAATTTTATGAGAGAGAAATTAAATAAAAAAAACTGTCTAAGCTAAGTAACGAAAATAATAATTCTAACTAACAATCTAAACTATATAGATATATCTAAAGCTACTTAAATAATACTAATAGATTAACTATCAAATAACAAATAGCAAACTGACCTGAAGTAACGCTTGAAGTTTGTCCTGTATGCAATAGTTGATATAGTTGTTCAGTGGGAGAAAACCCACACCAGATTCTCCACAATCCTCTTATAAACAGGAAGCAGTTGTGCTCTTCAAATATAAATGATAGGACAAACAAGACATAAAAAATTACAACAATCTTATAATTTACAAATCATCACATTTAGAGAAATCTGTGTGCAACGATTTGTACAAAATGATTCATTTAACGAAGGAGGTAAACCTTCAATTCATTAAATTGAAGCAAGGTAATTGTTGTATTTTAAAACAAGAGAGATCAGATATGGATAACACATAAACCAAATCACGTCAACCTACAATGAATTACGATAGCTAAAGTAGTCGATAATTAATTGCAAACTGATATGAAGAAAACTTGAGATAAAAGTTTGATATATTGAAAGCTAAAGCTGTTACAAGACATCAACTTTCATCTCAGTCTGTATTATCATAAATCCATAGTCTGGTCCTCCCAACCATGATGATGATGGTCATTACAAAAAATAACAAATATTTAAAGACCACAGGGTAAAACATCCCTGTGGAAATTGTCAAAGCAGTTTACAAAAAATCTAGGAATAATCTCCCAAGTCCCTATTTTTGCCTATGACTAACAACTGAAAACTATATCTAAACTTCTACAGCATGTCCAATTTGTCAATGAAATTCATGGGTACCTGTAAGTAGACAAGAATACAAAAGTTTAGATAGTGTTTTATTGATAAAATTGACAAAAATCTAATTTTTAAGACTAGCTACAGAATCTTGCGATTTTGTAGCTGGTCCAATTTGAAAACAGAATCATTTTTAATCAATCCAAATCTAATTGAAATATATCAAACCTATTAAACCAAATCTTTAATTACTAATTCCAAACAAAGCGAATCATTCATACCACAACGAATCAAACTTGTATGCAAATTGAAACAAATGAAATCGTAATTGAATTAATCAAATGATAACAGGATATGTGAAATTTGTCAAACAACTTTTATTACCAATTCAGAACATACAGAAACGATTGACAGTTAGGGAACCAACGAAATCATCTCTTGAACCAATTTCAAAACAGACTATAATCGATTTAGCCAAGTCTTTCATACAAATTCAATAGAGACAAAATATGTCAATCCGAACTTAACAGAATTTTTTTAAGAATCAAATAGATTACGTTGTATCTGTCAAACCAATCTTTAATATTGATGCATTGCATACATGAAAGACCATGCTAATCCAAGCATACATAATCGTTTCAAAATCAAGCCAAAAGAAATGAATCGAGCCAGTTCGGGGCCGACATAATCGTTATACTTAATGAAAAATCATATCAATCAAAACACAACTGTGTACTATTTTAGCAAAGAAATTCTCTGTACAGATCGAATGCAATCAAAGCGAATTCATTCAAAACAAAACAAAATCGTTTTTGGTAAATCGAAGTCGACAGGATTGTTTTTTGTCTATTAAAAGCAAACATAACTAATCAAAAGCAAACCCAATCGAAAACAAATCACTCTTTTAAACTAATTCGAGAACAATTAAATCACATTAACCAAATCATAGGTGCGTCCGAGTTTAGCAATCAAATCTTCTGTACATTATTCATAATGAAATCAAAAGTAACAGAATCATTTTGAATCTATCAAAATGAACATAGCTGATTGAAAATAAATCCAAGTGGTTATATTAATATAAACCAACAAAATTAATATGGAAATACATACCTGGGCAGTAAGGAAACAAGTCGGTCATGATAATTTTGAATTTACAAAGGCCATTGCCACTTCCACATTTCTGAAGACAATTGAACCGGTGGTTTTTTGTTTCTTCTCGTTGGCTTGTAGCCTGTCGTTCTCCTTCAGCAGCACTATCACCTGTTCTTCTAACGATTTGATATTTGATTGCAACAGGGGAACGTCGGTGTAATAACGTTCTATCCAAGGATTACATTGGGTACATGATGGTTGATCGTGCTTTCGCATCACAGGCGAGGGTTTGTTCAAATTACTAGGGGTTTCCTTGTGCAGCTTGATTCCTGGGTAGTTAGGGTCATTTTTGAGGCACGAAGGTAAATTAGAGACATAGTCATAGGGTTCCTTAGAGAAGAGGCCTTGCGAATAGGGGTATTCCTCAGTTATGAAACACTCAATTTCGAAGTCCGAGTCCTCACTCAAGATGATGGGCTTTTGGTCGACGTTATGTTTAGGCTTGTTCCAGGAAAATCTCGATATCAATCGAGCATTTTTCTTCCTTTTACTGTTGACAACAGTATCACCATTGACTTTCTTCCTTCCAGGTCTTTTGACGGCCTTAATATCATCCTTAGCACAAGGGTTGGCCATGGCATCGGGTAGGTCCATGTCGGGGCAATCCGAGGGTTTGACAGGAGGTAGAAGGATATGAAGTGGCACAGCTGGCCCAACCAAAGTTTCAGTAACCACAGCCTTGTCCACTTGGATAGACTCGGGGGTGGAAAATCCATTCCTAGATAGGAAGGCTTGCCAACAGTCACCATTAAGGCTTAACTGGTAGAGGATAATAACTTTGATCAAGCCATGATGGAAAAGGCTGCTATCAGCCTTCTCACGCTTGAATCTTTTAGACATCTTGTACAGACTACACAAGAGATAATGTGGCATGTTCAGAGGATAGCCTATAAAATTCATCAATAACTGAAGATGATACAGAAATACCAAGCCATACTGACCTTCGCAGGTCACAATTTGTTTAACAATTGCCAAAAGATCGTGCCACCTGGGTTTGAGGGTAGTGATAGGCATACCTCTATCACAGGAAACAATCTTCCTTGATGTGAATAATAGCGGCCATGGCACCTCGTCGACTTTGGAATTTTTAAACCACCTTTTCCCTATAGCTGGTAGTCCTGTAACTTAGCTTATGAATTCCTCATTTAGCTCGATTTGTATGTCACCAACCTTATCCCTGCATCCGTCGAAGGTGAGGGCGAATTTTTGGGCAACTGAAAGGTTGAAACCCTCAAACCTTTGGATAAATACCAGCCATCCACCATTTTCCAAATCCTTTCGATCATTTTCAAACAGTAGGAGTGTTTGGCTACCATTTGGCTCTATGCGCACCACAGGTGCCATAGACGTGAACACACAGTGAGCCAGGTGGACAGGCGAGGGTTTGAACAATGTATACGTTGGATTGAAAAGCTCACAGGCTTACCCGAAAACAACAGAGTTAACCCGGGATAGGGGGAAGGCATTAATGCCCGAATGTGAGAGGGTGGTGGAACTAGTTCAACCATGCAAAACAGTCATTTCCCAATGTACAACTAACAACGAATATATCAATTGAAATCACTATTGCATAAGTTAAAAACAATTCCACTCAAACACTTAATGAAATCTATGGTAAGTTGACCCCAAAAATTCGCATAAGCATAGTGTTTGCATAGTTTTAAAACCAAAACAATGATTCAAAATCAATACCAAGGGTTCGATCATATGTGTTTTATGAAATGATTAAACCAAGGGTCTAACCACAACGTCAATGTGTTTTCAGGAAACCAATGTGTCAAGGAAATCGATGAAAGAACATCAAACCACCAATTTATTAAGGACTCAATGACAGTCATTATAATATCATCACAATCTTATAAAAATGAAATCATATTAACAATTAAAGAATGTCAAATGAGTAAGGATCTTGGAGTCTTGCCAACTGTGTGACTATAATCAAATTGGAAATGCAGTGAACACATAGACAAGAGTGACCATAATAATCCAGTGACGATTTCAATGTGATTTTGAAATTAAGGTTTTCACGCTTGCAGTCGTGAAAACGAGAACAAAGGCAAGTGTACAAATGCAAGAAATAATAGTGTCGTTTTATTCAAAAATTGCGATGAATATCAAGGGTTGCAAAACACTGGTGTAGGCAGCTTATAAGGATAGGATAAAAATGCGAATTGGATTCCAACAAGAGGTAATATGGGGTACGTAGGGAGGTACCCAATGGGAATGTGGTGATGTATTATTAGTGGAAGTCATTTAATATATGAGAATGTGGTCATTCAATGTAAGGTGGACTAGGTTCACTATATTAATAAAGGCTCACTATGGTAGTTAGATGTAATAAATGTGAGAAATCTCTATAGAATGTTCCTAGGAGATAGAGAGAGATATATAAATAAGTGTAAGAAATGTAACAAAACATAGTGAAGAATATTGTGAATGTATCAAGTATTGGTTGAGGAGTTTTATCCTTCCTTAAGGATTAATATATGGTATTACCCTACCTCAAGGGTTTTCTCTATTTATTGTGTTCAACATTTTAGTGAATGGTTTGGATTATTCTTGTTGATATTGTGAGTTTATTTTGAAATTTATCTTCAGATCTATTCATGTACATAACAATTGGTATCATAGCACTTTCCTTGGGCAAAGAAGGGAATAATGTTTTCTCTTTTTGCAGATTTTTTTTAGGGAAAAAAAGAGGGTGGCGCACTTCAGGTTCATATATGAAAATTTATGTGTATAATTTGGCCAAAAAAATTAGATATTTGAATTCCTCTTGGAAAATTACCCAATTTAAAAAAAACAATCGGCCTAAATGGAGTTTGGGAAGTGAAGTTATGAGAATTTTAAATTCAATAGTTTTTTAGTGTTTTTTTCCAGAAAAATCCACCATTTTCTGCAGTAAGTTATTTTTAATCCTAGTTTTGTTCAAGATTTATCCTAGGAAAGATATTTTTAATGGAAAATATGATGTCCCTAATAGTGAATAATATGGTCATTGTAACAAGCAAGTATTGTTTGAGGAGTGCATTCCTTCCATAAGGAATAATATATGGTGTTACCCTACCTCAAGGGTTTTCTCTATTTCTTGTGTTTAGTATCTGGTGAATGGTTTGGATTATTCTTGTTGATATTCTGTGTTTATTTAGAGATAGATGTAATAAATGTGAGAAATATCTCTGTAAGGTTCCTAGTATATAGAGAGAGCTATATAAAGAAGTGTATGCAATGTAATGAAACATAGTGAAGAATATTGTGAATGTATCAAGTATTTCTTGAGGAGTGTTATCCTTCCTTAAGGATTAATATATGGTGTTAACCTACCTGAAGGGTTTTCTCTATTTCTTGTGTTCAACATTTTGGTGAATGGTTTGGATTATTCTTGTTGATATTGTGGGTTTATTTTGAGATTTATCTTCAGATCTATTCAGGTACTTAATAGTCGACAATTTGGCAGTTCAGAAATTTTGAAAAAGTGTCGATGAGAAGAAATCATGGAAGTTCTGAAGCGTCGAATATGACATGGTATGATGAAATCACATAGGGTGACATGGACCTACCTTAATTCTGTCATGTGTCACTTTTTTTTGTACTTTTTACAAGCCCTTAGTACCGATTTGGACTTGACACGTGTCACTCGACGGTGGGGCCACGTGTCACCAACTTGATAGTATGACAGTTGTAGTTCGGAAGAAAATTGTTGGAAGAACATCCAAATCTCCGAAGTCCTAGAGTCCTGAAGTCTCGAAGTTCTGAAATCACGAAGCATCGAGGTGACGTGGCTTGATGATGTCACCTGGGGTGATGTGGGTACACAAGATGCATGCCACATGTTAGTGTGTTTTGTTCTTTTAAAAGATTTATTTTTCCAGTTAGAACTTGACACATGTCACCCCTCAGATTGGGCCACATGTCCACTTCTAGTTTTCTTCCACGTGGCTCTAGATCCTGCAGTCCAGAGACTTGGCACTATGGAGAAACTTGGTCAAGATTTGTTAAGTATGAATATTCCTGAAGCTTCGAAGAGAGGAGTAAATCCTCACCGTTGATCAAGAGAGGACACGCGATAGTAGATCTCGTGGTCCAGAGTCTTGGTACTTTGAATGAATTGTGTTTCTAGTTGATTGAATCAAGAACACCTGAAGGCTAGATTTAATCTTAACCATTGATCGAGAGATGGTACATGGAGGAAGGAGAGGATCTCCAATAATTTAGAACTCCAAGAGATCTGTGAACAAGTGCTTTGAAAATCCTTGAAGTTGGAGTTCCATAGTAAATCTTAGTCATTGGATGCTGGGAAGTCCTAGACCATTGATCCACCATCCTTCGTGAGTTTTCCAATTCAGTGCTCTAGGGGATTTGAAATTTTGGAGTTGCTAAAACCTCTGAATCCTAAAGTGTAAAAGATATGAAGTTTCGAAGAACGGGGTATGACATGGCATGATGATGACCCCAGAGGTGATGTGGATCTCCCCTAGACATGCCATGTGTGATTCATAATTGTACTTTTGTCAACCTTGTTGGACCAATTAGTAGTCCGACATGTGGGGGATATGTGTCACAATATTGTATGATTACAACAATATTACATGGGCCCTAGAACGTTAAAAGGTTCGAGAGTTCGACGTTCAGAAGAAATGAGAGAAGAAGGTATGAAATTCTTCAAAGCCAGAAGCTCTGAAGCACCGAAGTTCTATATAAGCTCCTATCAGCCTAGCACTTGATCACAACCCATGGTCACATGAATTTGGGGGCCGAAGAAAAAGGGGCTAGCACCCGAAATTTTGTTTTAAGAACAAATAAGGGCTTAGAGAAGGAGCCCGTGTTTTTTTTTTTAAATTTCTACAGACCTACACCTAACGAAGTAAGTAAGGACTGTAAACCCAAAGAAGGGATCCAACACGAATCCAAGAGAGAATCTGACTCTGAATTGGAAGAATCCATGTATAGGGATTGCATCATTGAAAAGATAAAATTTTCAAGTATCCATAACTTCCTGCTCAAAACTCACAATTGAGCATGGAAACATGCATTGGAAAGGTCTTGAACAATAGAAGATAATTGTTCACCTAGAAATTGGATTTGAATAGTCAATCTCTTATGAAATCAGAATAAAATAAATATGATATATATTAATGAATCAAAATGGTTCGTGTTTTCATGAAATTAGTGAGAATAATTAGCCTAACAAAGTTTTGTTGGTTGCACATTTTTGCAGAATTAATAGATGCTAGATCAGAATCAGCACAAAGTGTGGAGTGATGGATGATACACAAATAGTCTATAGTTAATAAGATGAAATCAGAGGGATGCATGTCCAGTTGGGTATGGAAGGAACCAACTCCAATGGACATGAAGGAGGAAAAGAGGAAGACATAAATCTGGCTGAGACCCTCAGAAAATTGCAGATAGATGTCTAGAGCCATAAGGATGATAATGAGAGGCTTATGAAGGCCAAGGAAAAACAAGAAGACTTCAATATGAAGTTAATGAAAATACTGGATAGAATTGAAAATAAGTTTTATAAGGAGAGTGGCTCCAACAAATGAGAAATCCATGGGACCCCTAAGGGAAAAAGAAGATCAAGGAGTGATACCAGACATCACCATCACTCCCAAAGGCATTCCAATAGGAGAGAACACAAAAACTCAAGTCCATCCCCTGTCAAGAAGCATAGGAGGTCTAGGGTGGATGAATTGAGAGGAGAAATGAACAAGATCAAACCTCCTACTTTTGATGAAGAGCACAATAAAGATGAAGATGTTGAGACATGGTTGTTGGGCATGAGAAAATAATTCCAACTTGTTGGTTACTTCTCTTTTTCTACCATTCTTGGGTTGACCCAGGCTCAATTTTATTATGGTTTCCAACAAATACCTCTAAAACTATCGACCCTCTTAGTAAGCCAGAAGGTAACACAATGCATGAAATGCACTGTGTAGTCTCACCCGAGAGAGTTCTTATGGGTGGATGCAATTCTCAGGTGCTTGCAGCCTAGGAATGAGTGGGGATCTAGGATTACACTCAGTGATATTCATTTATTTACTCTAACATTCATCTATACTACACATTCTTTCATTATTACTCATGCATGTGGACACAATTAGATCTAGCTAACCCATTCATGAATTCATCTACTAGCTAACCATTGATAGTAAAGAAATAAACAATAATAAATCCATAGAACACTTGATCTACCATGGTTCACCTCCTCCTTGGCTACGTCCACAAAGATTTGGATGATTTTCATTTTTGTTATGGGTTCTCCAAAATTATAGCGATGCACGCCTTACAATCCTCGGTAATTTGGGTCAAGATCTAAAATGAGGCAAACTAGATCACACCAGGCCTCTCAGCCTGTTATCTAACCCTCAATATATACCTTAATTTCTCTCTTTATCTCAATAACTTACAAAAATAATCTCAGGTTTTTCAGTCATTCTTACATTCCAACTATTCAAACAACAACAACTCTAACCCTGACCTAGACCTCCTAGGTACGTATTTATACTTATTTTTGTCTTATCAGCCATTACCTCCTCTTACCAAAATCCTAACCCTAGCATGGTAGGTCTTCTTTCATGCATTCCTAACATGATTTCCTCCTCTGCATGTGTGTTTACCTTACATGTGTTGATTTTCCTACCAATTGTTTTTTCCTTCTTTGTGCTTTCTTCTCCAAAATTAGTCTTTTCCCCAAAATGGGCATGTTCCCAACATGCCCCCAACACTGACATGTGGCTCGTCCCAAGCCACCTATGCACTGTGTGCTCCCTTGACATCCTATACTAGACTGTGGAACTTGTCTACAATTCCCCTTCCTAGTGTTTGGATCTTCACGACCTTTTTTGTGAGCGCTTCTAAGTTATGCGTTGTGACGTCCTCCTGAACTATGGTTGTGGATTCCACCTATGTCTACACCATATTATTCTTCTCTGCCTCCAACTGTGTGATCATTTCTATTTCTTTCTCTTTGAGGGGTTCCATCTGTGTCTGTCTCTCCTTCTTGTGTGCCTACATATTCTTTATTCTGACCTACAACCTCTTTATCTCCTACGTTCCTTTTAGGAAATCAATGATGCTCATTGTCTTTTTCCTTTGCTTGAGGTCTTGGATTTTTGCACTTATTCTTTCTTCCTCCTAGTCCCACTTTTGGACCTGCTCATCTTCCTCCAGCATTGTACAAATATACGTTGTTCTATCAAATAGTTCTACTGCTATGTTAGCTTGTTTCTCTAACTCTTCTAGTTGGAGTGAAACTTATTCTTTCCTCTTCTCCCTGACCTCAGATGGAGTCATCAGAGTCAATTTTTCCTTCAATTCCTCAATCTGTTTTCTATAGTGGTCGATGTTTTTGGAAATATTATTGAGTTTCTCCTCTGTACTTGAACTCTCGGCCTGTGTGCTATCCAGAAGGTGGTCATAGACTATTGTAACCCCCTGTTCAATTTTATCTATGCACTCTTTCACTCCTTTGGTCTCGAATTTTACTTGTTCAACCACAAGCTCCAATGATTCCATGTCACCTTTTGTTTCTTGCAGTTCTACTACGTCTGTTCTCATGCATGATTGCACCTCCTACGTGACACTGACTTGGAGTCTGTATAATGCCTTTGTGGGTATTCTGGTCAATACCATGTCGACCTGCACCAAATATTTCAGTGATGTCTATGTTGTGGTTTCATCCATGTGCAACATGTCATTTGTTACTAGGAATGTTGAACTCACCTGGGAAATTATGTGAACTGTTTATTCCTTATGTGGTGTAGTCCTTGTTTCCTCTACTACTTCTCACTCGGGGAAGGATTTTGTTCCCCTTTCAAAACTTTGTGCAGTTCTGATTTGCTCGAGGACCTGCTTTATTCCAAGCAAGTTGTCTTGTATTTTCCTTCTTTGGTGTTTGGCTTCTTCGAAGTCTTCTGATGTGTGGTATTTCACCTTCTCTACCATGAGGTTAGCATCATCATCTATGATCGTGTACTATGGAGACTCTTTATGCGATTTTTCCTTCTTACGCGATCCTCTTGTTTGTGAAATTGGTCGCTTAGGTGGCCCTGGTTCCTGTGGAGTAGATGCTGAGAGGGTTCCCTATGTTTCTGTAGCCCCCGCTCCTTGTTCCTTTTGTTGTGGGGTAGTGTCCTTCTTTCCTTCTTGCGCATATTTGTTTTGTGCACCCCCCTTATTTTGTTGCACCAAATTCTGCACTGGTTTCAACCTTTTGGGAACAACTTTGTCTCCTACAAGTGTCTTGGTTTTCCTCGCATCTACCTCTGTACCCTTAGGTACTTCTTGAGTTAAGACTGAAATCTTCCAGTCATCATGCCAATATCTCATGGTCATTTCTATGTCTTCCTCTGTGACACAATATCTTAATTGAAGCCACTTGTTTCCCATATCCCTGTACTATTGGATCCACATGTTTTGGATTGACGTTTTGAAGTTGTCTATGTCCTTAAACTACGCGACCACATCTAGGGTAATTTTCCAAGTGTTGGCTATGCTTTCATGTATTTTTGTAAAATACCTAGCAAAGGTACCCGTGCTTGTGCTTTTGTTCTTAGGGTCTGAGTTTCTCCCCAAAAACGTGTACCATGTTGCACAACACCAACCTATACGGTAGAAAAATTAAGAGTATGGGGGCTCCCTCCACCAGGCCATCAATGAAATTAACATGAGTAGCCATGAGTAGTGGAACTCTATGCTGAGGTCCTACGTGTCTTTGCAGTCCTCAAGGAATAGATTCAGCAGGTAAGGGGCCCAATTGAGCCACATGCCATTCGCACACTGTGCTACAACTACGATGACCATGTTAGTGACTTCCTCCTTGCAACACTTTCTTAGCATTTTACAGGCCATTATTTTGGTTTCCATCCATGTCACAACATCATTGATCCTTTTAATAATAATTTCGCATGAGCCCCTCTCTGTCCCATATGTCTACTTCATTTCTTCATCCAGAGTCTTCTCTTTTTTTTTTCGTCGAGGTACTATGTGTGGTTCTCACCCATTGACAACAGTCCTGTGATTACTTCTATCAGCTCTACATCTATGGATACGGGTTGTTCCATCCATAGGAATTGTCCATGGAGGACCACTATCAATTGCTTGATGTAGTTGTTCACCTCTTTTCCCCTTCCAAAGTGGGGAATCTCTAACATATTTAGGATCCCTATGTTTTCTAGGCCAACTACCCATGGCTTTGGTTGTAGGATGGGATCTCCAAAGGGCCCTATCCCTATGCTATCTAAGTAAACCTGCTACAAAAATTTGGGAAATTTTCCGGCATCGACCACATCATGGTCCAAGTATTTTATCTTCTCCACGCAACCTAATAGTGTTGGCATCGTTTGCACTCCTTCTAGAATGCATGAGAGTACAATCATTGCGTCAGGATACCAATGCGGAGACCACTCCATAGGCTATTTTCCCTTCCATTTTTCCTATTGTTGGCTTCAGGTCCCTGCCTCCATCTGTCTTTGTGCTATGTCAAGGTTTGGCTGGCTAGTGATATCTTCTACCATACCCTCCTATTGTTTCATAGTTTCTTCTTTGGTGGTTTTGGTTACTTTCACCTCTATCAACGTAGTATCTTGGCCATTTTACTACTGGCCCCCCTTGGCCATCACAGTTTCTTGTGGGTTTTTTGTGTTATGCGAGGGATGTCCTTGCGTGATACTGGTCGAGTTGAATTTCATGGCTTACATGGTTGGACCCTGACTTTCTTCAACCACTAGCATAGGGTCTATGGGTGCTTCAAAGGGTGAAGGAACTGTGTTGACGTTGACAAATTCCTTTCGCTATTTGGTTTACTGCCTGACTTCCACTGCCTCCAATGTTGGTCAACTACTTCTAGTTTTCCTTCCTTCTTGGCTCGTCGCACCCATATTTGGTGGTTCCATCATGGGTAGTGGTTAGTTTTTGTTGAATAATCCTTCATTGGTTCTCTCTGGATTGTTCACTAACTCGCTTCGGCTCTGCCTGCTCTATTTCTCTGCAACTTCATGATTTCACAATGAATCTTATGCTTCCCACATTTCCCCTTTATATAGGCAAGTCATGAAACTTCTTGGAGAAGATTCTTCATCTTTGATTAATGTAATGGCTCTTTATGTGTACTTTTTCATTGAAATCCATAACTACTTCTAGTTGACACCTTTTTTTCGTAACCGTCATTTTTCAAATTTCCACTTTTTCTGATCGTTGGTCCTTTTTATAGCATGCTGAGATTTCCAAGCATGTGGTATGTCATGTAGTTGTTGTGTGTGAAAATTTTCTTTTCATCACACTAAGTCCATTTTTTCTACATGTGGTCTTCTGATGTCTGATGCAGTAACTCTTGCACACAACCCCTCTCTCTCTCTCTCTCTCTCTCTCTCTCTCTCTCTCTCTCTCTCTCTCTCTCTCTCTCTCTTTTACTCTATGTACACGTTTTCTTATTGTGCTATAACTTTCTAGTTACTAGGAGGTTGATTGTCCTTGTACACTTTCATTCGACTCCCATTTATCATTCCTCTCATTTATGTGCCTCCCAAATATTTCAACTGTACAAATACCCCATCTATGACAATATTTACTTCATATGGCCCCAAGCAATGCATTCTGAATTTCCCTAGATGTTGAAGAAATTTACTGTCATACACCAAGACTAGGTGGCCCTCCTTGAAACACTTCCTCTTGATATGTCTGTCATGCTAAGATTCATCTCTTTCTTATTTTACTTCTTGGTGAAATCCTGCTAGAATCCTATCTTCTTCCATTTCCATCAGTTCACCAAATATTTCATTTATTGTGCCTCGTTCTATCATGTTGGTGATTGTTGCTACACGCAGACTAGGTACTAGAAATTCTAATGGCACCATTGCTTCTTGCCCATACACCAACCTGAATGGTGTATGGCCTGCCAACTTTTTGCATGTAGTCCTGTATGCCCATAATACTGCTGGTATCTTCAAGTCCTAGTCATTTATATTAACATTGCATATCTTAGTTAAGGCATTCTCTAGGATCTTATTGAAAGCTTCCACTATTCCATTTTCTTGAGGGTGATATGGTGTACTCTTCTGATGGTAGAATTCAAATTCCTTAGTCGTAGCCTTGATATTATTGTTGATAAAGTGAGTACCTTGGTCACTCATCAAAATCCTTGGGCATCCAAATCTAGTGATCACTTGCTCAAATAGGAAATGTGTTGTTGTCTTTGTGCTACAATATTTTACTAGTGTTTCTTTTGCCCATCTTGTTAAGTATTCATTCGCAGTAATGATATACCTTGCTCCTGAACGTTTTTTTGGTGGTTTAATTGGTCCCACAAAGTCTATTTCCCATTTTTTGAATACTTGCAAGGTTAATTGTGGTCTTAGAGGCATATCATCCCTTCTATTAGGTTTACCAACCCTTTGACATACATCACATCGCTAGCAATAATCCTGAGCATATATGTGAATGGTCGGCCACCATAGCCCTGTGTGAAATACCTTCTGCATAGTATCTTTTCCTGCATAATGTCCTCCAGCTATTCCTTCATGGGCTTCTGCTAAAATCCTAGGCCTCTCATGTTCTAGTACACATATTCTCAAAATGTTGTCTATGCCCATCTTGTATAAGTGTCCTACAATCAATTGATAGTCTACAACTCTTACTACCAAATTTTTCTTCTGCACAGTGTCAAAATCTTGTGGCAGAGTCCCTCTACTCAAGTGTTCAATAATATCAGCAAAATATTGATCAGCTACTTAGACTGAAAATAACTGCACATCCGTGAAGTTGTCCTCTAAATTTGTAGGTTCCTTGCCATTAGTGATTCGTGAAGGGTGATGAGGTCTTGTATTCAACTTCCCTGGTTTGACTATCACTTCAAAATCAAATTCCTAAAACAACATTAACCATCTATAGATCCTTCCCCCCAACACTAGCTTGTTGACTAGGTATTTGAGGGTTGGATGGTATGAAAACATTTTAAAGTGTTTTCCATGTAAACAATGTCTGAACTTCTGAAGTGAATATACCATTGCTAATCCTTCTCTTTCTGTAGTATTGTAATTTTTCTTTGACTCTGACTATTTTCTTCTAGAAAATGATATAGGATGGTCCAATTCCCCTATTCTTGGTTGTGCCAGAATAGCTCCAAGTTCTATGGCTAATGCATCTACATGAACATGAAATGTCTTTTCCCAGTCTGGGAATACTAGTATAGGTGTTGTGACCATTTTTTCTTTTAGAGTGTCCAAACCTCGTTGACAGTCCACATTCCACTAAAATTTACTATCTTTGTTCAACAATTTCTCCATTGACACAGTGATCTACGCATACCCTTCTATGATTTTTTTGTAGTAGCTTGTGTGTCCCAATGTTTCTCTCAACTGGCGTAGTGATTTTGGTGGTGGTAAATTGACAATCACTGAAATTTTGGCAGGATCTACTAGCAAGCCTTGTTTGCACAATATATGGCCCAATAATATTCAAAACAGTGTCCCAAAAATGAACTTCTTGATATTCAATGATATATGACACTGCGTGCATCTTTCCAACATTATCCTTAACACCCCTACATAATCTATTAACAGACTTTAGACTTTCCAATCATCCATATACACTTCCAAAAACTAATGTTTGAACTCCTTGAAAGAAGATATTACTACCATTGAAAATATAGTTGGTGCATTCTTCAACCCAAATGCATGATTGTGTACTAGTAGGATCCCCATTCTATGGAAAATGTGGTCTTGTACTTGTATTATGGAGCTATCTTAATATGATGGTAGCCTGTGAATCCATCTGTGAATGAGTATGATTCATGGCCTCCTACATTCTCTAATACCTCATATGTGAAAGGGGTGGGAAAGGGTTCATGTAGGAAAGCATCATTCAAATTCCTCAGATCGACACATATCCTTATGCCTCCTTTATTATTCTCCTGAATTACCATAGGGTTTATCCATTCTGATTCCTCTACTGGTTCTATGATTCCAACTTCCAACATTCTGTCGATTTTTTCTTTACTTTATGCTTATATATTGGATCCATTATATACAGTCATTGTCTGATAGATCTAGCCTTAGTTTTGAGAGGTATATTCATCTCTCCTAGCTCTCCTGCTATGCCTTTCATTTCTGTAAAGGTGGTTGGGAACATGTCATTGTACTCACACAGTAACTATGTTATTCATTCTATTGTTTGTTCATCCCAGTAATCTCCAATGCTGGCCATTTTTTGGATTCTCGGTTGTCCCAATGTTAACTTTATTCAATTTTATTGGCACAACAAATACCTTTGATTCTAGAGATGTTCCTTCCACCTCTCTTTCTCCTTCAATTTCTGTAATTTGGATGTTGTGCAGGTCATATTCATCTGGTGCTTCTTCCTGCACATGGTAGCATGATAGTGGTTCTTTCACTATCTGTTTATTCTATTGTTGATACTTTGTTATACGTTCAACCTCTAGTTCCTTAATAAATATCACCCCTCTAATTTGTTTGAGTGTTGAATCAATGTTGGGGTTATCATGTTCAAATGAGAAAGTGACTATAAAATGTTTTTGTAATGTTTTCCATTCTGTAGTGCCTCTGCGTAGTTCCTGGTCTACATACCAATTTGCTCGAATTCCTTCCAATGTGTGGATGAAGTGATGAGTCCATTCCTCTGGTGGTGTCATTCTCCATAGTGTTCTTCACTTATTCAAATGTTCTTTTGGTGTCCCCTGTCCATCATATCTCTTCATCTCATTGCATCCTTTTTCTGGGTCAAATCTAATGTGCAGTAATCACTTACATTGGTACCAGTCCTTAACTGTCTCTTTGTGTTCACCCCACCATCTTGCAGGTGTTTACTTGAGTTCTATTTATAAGGATAAGAGCCTCTAATTTTATAACATTTCATCTTCATATCTTGTTAGGAATTCTTCTAAGTCATTCACCCCATGAAAACTGGGAGGTTCTCTTATCTCTATACCTACCCATATTACTGTGTGGTCTATTCTTGCACACCTTCTTATGGATACTTCATGTAATCTTTGTTGCCAATTATCCAACCCTGTATCTGACTCTGAAGCACATGATGTGATACTTCTCCAACTAAGTACCCCATCTGCAGTTGGGTTTACATAATCGTCTATGTGTGTAGTGGTTCTATACAACTGGTTTATCTCTTCTAAGTCTAGACAAGTTGGTTCTATAAACCTTTCTCCTTCTGAAGGATCTAATGGCACAATGAATTTGTAGTCTCCTAATTCAAATTTCATATTTCTTGTCTTCAATTTGATTATGGACTTGATATCAAAAACCCAATTCCATCCAATCAATGTTGGATAAGGTGTTGTTCCATCCACTATTTCTATTACTTCAAAATAATCTTTAGTGCACACTCCATCCATATCTATTGTCACACCCTTTAGCCTTCCAATTGGTAGAACTTTGTGTTGATTTGCTAGTTTCATATAGACATGTGAATATCCTAATGTGGGCTCTCCCATACATTGCCAAGTCTTCTTGGTTAAATTTTGTAGGTGAATCCCCCAGCGGACAATTGGATTCCCTCTTGGTCTCTAGACTCTTAAGGCCAATACAAAAAAGTGCTTAACATGGTCACTGACTTCCTTTTAGATCTAATCAAGCTAATAATTGAAAGAGAAGGAGAAAGGTATGTACCTTATTAGCGATGTTTGTTCATGCAAAGTCCAAGCTGAACTTTGATCCTGAGTTCCCTGATAGGTCATGTAAAACAAACAAAGGTACAAAATACTTCCTACTCTACTGAGATTATCTCAAACATAGATCCATCTACTGCAGAAAAACTCATATGGAACAAGCATAAGTTTGAAAGAAATAGGCCAAGCATTGATTATTAATGAGAACAAGTAAAAGTACTTACAATCCATTGAATTAAGGTGCAACAACTTCTTCCAGTTCTCCTTGTCCAACCCCTTTTCTCAAATAATCTCCACTGATTTCTTTGATGACATCTCACTCATGAGATCATAAGTTTGATGTAATTCTTAACTGTCATTGTGCCTTTCACCATGAGAAGGCCTCCTTATATAACCTTGGAGGGGTCCAACCACTTGAGATATCTTTGGGATGAGTTGAGGATTCCTCTCCTTCATTTGAGGATCTCCCCTAAGATCATGCCTTGACCATCTATTCGAATCCAACCACCTTCAAGGATTGAGGGATTCTTCCCTGATTTTCCTCGACAAACCCAAAATTTGCTCAGAAAATGGGTAGAGCTCCCCCAAAAGGGTACACAAGGTGCTCAAAAACTCCCCCAAAGAGGCTTAGGGAGTGCCAACACTCCCTGATAGTGGGTAGGGGAGCACTCCTCTCCAAATTTCATTTTTTGAGTGGTTTTTTCAATGGGAAAAGGTTTGTACTCCCTGTCAAGAGACTTTTCATCTTCCAAACTAACCTTTGAGGTATATTAAGTGTCTTTATGATGTCGTTAGAGGCATGACATAGGAAAGATGTCAGTATATTGTTTGTGACACTTTCAACACTTGTAGTCAAGATGTGACACTTGTGGACAAGATGCGACACTTACAACACTTGTAATGACGACACTTGCGACACTATCAAAGTGAGTAATTTTGAGGTGTAACATATTTCCCCCCAAAGTATGAAGTTAGAAGATGATGATGACTGAAGTACTTTGTAGACTTTTTCGGGCAATGGTATGGACGCAGAGAGACTGGAAAAATATGCACACAACCAGCAAACAAATATTATGACATGTTCCAAACCCAAGGCAGACATACCTATGCTTGAGTGATAAAGACTTTTTAGGTATGGATGCCATAAAATACACTATGGATCCATAATTATATTCACAAAAGGTATAGCCACTGAAGATACACTGTGGATCTATAATCCTATGAACTGAACTGATCGTAGCCATGAACAATACATAGTGGATCTACAAGATGACAAGACATAGCCATGACCAATACAAAGTGGATCTATGTAACAATATATGTGTCATAGTTCAAAAGAAATCCTTCACAACCTGGGAAAAGTACATATAAGAGTGATGACTCAACCCAGGGTCTTCTTACCAATCCCGATGTAGTATGAATCTAACCATGTTAATAGATGTCCTGATGTCGAACATGGAAGAAACCACTTGATTACCAGTCAATGATGTAAACCATTAACAAGCACGAGGGAGATCACCATTGATGTCAATTATTCCCAAGGTACTCTAGTACATTCCGAAGAATGTGAATAGATGAGCTGAATTCGAACATCCGTCAAATCATTCGATCAGAGGTCAATGATGTAAGCCCACTGTCATACATGAGGAGGCCTGCCATTGAGGCATGCAGGTCCCAAGGTACTAACTGGTTTCTAAGTCTAGTTCTTGGATAATGTGTTGAAGTTAACCGGAATAGACTCGTTGAAGGAGGGCCTTGATGTATCCCCCATCAATGACATGAAACTGACATAGAGATGTAATTGGTAGATCAAATGAACATGGAATGACACGGGTATTGAAATAGGATATTTGTGATGGCTGACTCTCGAGGCAGATACTTACTTTGAACACTGAGGAACGACAACAAAAACGTGACATGGGCCAAAACTTGATAATGTAGTGGATGTTGTGACTTTCATCAAGTGACCCAAAGGAGTAAAAGAAACTCAGAGGATTAGCTTAGTGTAGAGGTTCAGTGGATTAAAATGCGTGCAAAGACAAAGTGACATGTTCAAGGGAGACCGTAAGAGATACTAGTAGTGTTCTCAAGAACTTGTCATTTTGCTTCTTTCAATTTTTCCCCCATGCATATAGATGAGTGCCTCTTTTTAATTTAATGAGCTCGAGGAGGGTAACACATGCTCGATATGACTCACCTTTGATAAGTCCTTCTTCCTTTGTTTAACAAACTAGAAGAAGTAAGGGTTCGGTCCCATATGGGCCCTGTATGATTGTTTAACAAGTCCATAGAAGGTAAACTCAGTGGTTTTTCATATTTAGAGAGTCTAAAAACAACTTAAAGATGACTCCAATGTTGTCCTTCTTCGTAATGTTAGTCTTGCGAAGCCAAAAAAGAGATAAATCATCACTCAAAAGACTACCTTTCAAACCTTTTAACAAGTGGGAAAGGAAGCAAGATCACTCGACAATATTTTCATGTTTAGAGAGTCTGAAAAGAGCTCAAAGAAGACTCCAGGGGGTTCCTTTTTCGTATATCCATGTGTTAAGAACCAAACATCAATATAGCATAGAAAAACCTCAAGAAAAGTACTCAACGCCTTGAAAAAGAGATAATATCAGATAATAAGCCTCTTCGAGGGGGCAACCTCCTTTTACCCCACTTAAATGTTCAAGTACAAG
>ML786794.1:470435-489967 GCA_009831015.1 Picea engelmannii | reverse complement strand
TATAATGGCTTAAAGCCGACATAATTAAAATAACATTACTAATCTAAATTACAACTAATGGCCTAAGCCGACATAAATAAAATAACATTACTAATCTAATATGCCCCAATTAAGGGGTAATGAGCCAATATTAGGGCTTAACACCATGCAGGTCCGAAAAAGAGATAAAAGTTTACCTAGATGCATTCTCATGTATTTATGAGCACGAGAAAGAACAAAGACTATGCTTGGTATGCCCCCAGCTTGAAAGCTCGTGGCTTAACTCCAGAATGATCATCAAAGACTGGAGACATGCCCTCCAAGCTTCAATTCATTCACTGACTTTGAGGTTGTCACCAATTTCTCTACTAGATGGATAAATAGGATAAAAGTGGATGAAATGAAGGTTCAAGAGAGGTGACTGTTTCATTTTTTAACGAGATTGACATAGAAAAAGAACTATGCTCAGGGTTCTGGGTTCAATCCCCAAATTGTTGTTTCATTTTTTAACGATCTTGCGATAGAGAAGAGAAACTATGCTCAAGGCTCTGGATTCAATCCCTAGATTGTTGTTTCATTTTTTAACGAGCTTTCTATAGAGAGGAAAAACTATGCTCGTGACCTCTGTTTCATTTTTTAACGAGCTTGCCATAGAGAGAAAAACTATGCTCGTGGACTCTTCTTGATCATGGATTCCAGGAGAAAAACACTCTGCAAGGACACCATGTCAAGGGACAAAAATCGTTCATGGCTTCCAATATATCTTCACTGGATGGAAGAAAATCATTCTGGAAGGAACACATGTTGAGGGTCCCGACAGGGATAAGGAGATCAGTCTCCAATAACCCTACCGAAGAGATCACCATGTCAACTACCTGATCCAAATCATCAGAAGTTGAAGGCGTGGGAGACAATGCCACATAATTGACATGCGGTGGGGGAAATATTGTTTTCATATAAGAGCCATTCAGGGAGGTAGTCCAGTCAGGACCGATGAAGGAAAGTTGATTAATAGTCACAATTCTTCCATTGTGAGGGAAAGATATCACATGAAAAAGAGTGGACACAATAGCTTTCATGGAATAGACATAATCTCGCCCAAGGAGTAAAGAGAAATCCAAGGGGTATCGGACTACCATGACATCAATAAAGACAGTTTTCCCTCCCAAAGTTACCGAAAACTGAGGAAGGGTCCCTAAAGGTTAACTAGTTCTTCTGTTAAAAGCTAACAGATTATGTGTAATCGGTGCAAGCTGAGGACAACCCAAAGCATGCCAAGCAACATAGGAAAAAATACTAACGGACGCACCTTCATCTATCAACGTTTGAGGAACATCCCGACCACAAACCTTTACTGTAATCTAGAAAGGACTATGAGAGGGAAGACGAGGTCCAGTTAGCGCACCCCAATAAAAAATAATGGCCTCATTGCTTGGAGGGGTTTTCATGGGAGAATGAGGAATGCCCCCCAACATGGTAGATTTTGTATCAATGAGAAAAACATGGGTAGTATTGGGTTTACTCTCTAGAGGGAGAGTAGGATCAACTGATGATGGGATCGAATCGACCATGCAGGCACTCTTCAGAGGAAGAGTGGGATTGACTGATGATGTAACCAGAGAAATCACTTTGGAAATATTTAGATAAAGGGTGGGACTGATCGAGGAAGGGACTGGATCAGTCACTTTGGCACTCATCAAAGGAGGAGTGGGATTGATCGATGATAGAACCGGATTGACCACTTGGGTTTCATTCTCTAAGGGGAGAATGGGGTCGATGGGTGAAAATGGATCGACCGCTTTGGTGTCACTCTCGAACGGGAGAGTGGGATTGACCAAGGATGAAAATGGATCTACTACTTGGGTTACACTCTTTTGATGAAGAGTAATACTGATCAATGATGGAACCAAATCAACTACTTTGGTGAGTGGTTCAACCGAGGATGAAACCAGATTGACCATCTGATCAACCAGATTGACTGAGGATGGAACCAAATTGGTCAATCCATCAACTAACGATGGGTTGGGAGAAATCTTACAATAACCTTTTGGAAGTTGAATTTTTTCCAAAAGAGAAGAAGCCTCATCCATACGAGGACAAAGGTGAGAATAATGATCACCTTTGCATAACATACAAGGGAATTTGATAGTTGTCTTCTTCTTACCAACCTGAATGTCACTAGTTGACGGGGCATCACCAGCATGACTGACAGAGGTCGATGACATGGAGGACCACATTTCTAAGACCTTGGGAATACCATGGAAATCCCTCAAAAAGTGGTCACCCTTACAAAGACTGCAAGGGAATTTGGGTTTCAGATTCTTCATTTTAATCTTGTTGACCTCATCAACACTCCCAGTACTATTAACAGTAGCTGGTTGCTAGGATTCAACATCTAATGTTGTTGGAACCTTGGTCCTTTTTGGGCTCTTCTTCTTCTTCTGATCAACCTGGCTATTTGCTTTAGAGCTTTCACTAGGTGAAGAAGGAGAAAGGGAAGGAGACTTAATGGGTGAAGAAGGAGAAAATTCGACATGAGGTTGATGTGTGGGTGGTGTACTGACATCTAAAGTATTAGGTGCATTTGAAACATTGGGAGGATTCGAGATCACTAAAGTGGGGAACAACCAAACTGGTAATCCAATGTTGAGTGTTGGAATACTCGGTGTGGCAATGTACGGAGGACCAAAGTTTCCAAATGAAGGAAAGGTATAAGGTTCCCCAGGAGAAGGGGTTCCTTCATTAGTACTCTCAATATTTGATGCCATTAACACTGACTCGATCTAAGGTCCACTAAGCAACACAACCAAGACATGTTATGAATATGAGAAGCAAACAATCAAACAAAACCTTCCCACAATGAAACCACTAGATGGTGATGAAATCCAATGTTGCGAGATCAAAATAGGAAGGGGAGGGGAAAGAGTGGGTGGATTAGTTATGTTGGTGACCTACTTAACAAACTTACGCCTTGGTGTAAGATTCCATGCAGTAATTGTGGATTTAACCTCCAAGGAGCCCGAGTGAGTTTGACCAATGTATATTCCAGGTACAATGATACTTCCCTTCACCGTCACCTTGTGTGAGACCCTAAAGATTATGGCTACTAAGGTCACCAACTCATAGTCAGCCCCTGGGTTGGTACAGTCAAAATTCCAATCAAAACGTATGGGCAGGATACCAAGTCCGAAATCAACTCGAGAGGCTCCCACACATAATCATGGGTATACCTTCAAGTGACCCCCAATATACAATCTAACCACTACAAACAGTTGGGCCACAGAGGGAAAATCTCCATAACTCACCCAAATGAGACCTCGTGCGTAACCCTTATGTGAGAGATGGATCCCAGAAATCCTATATGACAATTGGATTTTCTCTCCCTATCGCAAGATGCTAAGTTTGTTTGATAGCTTTGGAAAGTTATCCTTTCAACCTATTCCAAATACCTACACCTTAAACTAATGTAGGTTTGCTAACAAATATGTAAAAAGTCTGATAAATTTTAGTTAAGTGTTGATTTTAGTGGCTATTGTTTACTTAGGGGTGTATACGAGTGAAGACTGGTGATATTATGACTTATTTCCCAAAACATGCATAAGAAATGATAAGCAATATTTTCTTTCAATGAATGTCTAATTAAGAGAAGGAGAAGGATTTTCCTTTTCACTGTCAAACACTAAGATGCAATGACCTCATGAAATAGTCCTCAATAAGGAATCCAATGCAATGCTAAAATGTTTATATGTGACTAATAACTAGTATATGTAAGGCTTCCTATGCTAATCAGAGTTCAAGAGTTGTGAGATTTAAGCAATCTAGAAGGAAACTTCACATAAACCAAAAGACACCCTTGTTATGATCAAACAAGAAACATAAATAAAAAAACTCAAAAGGAAGGAGAAAGAGCTTGGACAAGATGACTCAAATATCAAAAAGAAAATTACAAAGGACCTTTGAAACTCCTTACAAGGTTTTCACTCACTCAGATAAATGAGAAGAAAATGACAAATTGACACCAAATCGTGAAGGACAAAGAGTTATTGCAAAGTAAGGACAAACGTCAAAAAATCCAAACAAAAAAAAATGAATCCTTAGAAAATAGGGTATTGAAGGCCATTACTGAGATGGACTAAGAGTATGAGACCCAGCAAATGCAAAAGCAAAGACTGAACCCATAAATTTAAAAACTAGATGATTTTTCACTGAAAATGGGATAACGCTATGGTGTAAGGAGTACCATAGCACTCCAACACTCTGTGTAAGACCACCAAGAAGTGTTGGTGCTCTGCTAACAAGGGCAGGGGAGTGCTTTGCTACAAAATCTCAGAAAAGTTCCCACAAACTCAAAAATTCAAGAAAATTCAGTCAATCAGGGTGGTCATGATGACATAAAGAGGAAATAAAACCAATCTAAGAACAAAAAAGACAATATGGAGAAGATCAAATCAGTGGGAAAAGGGCCAAAACAATATCTGGGAATGGAAACAAAAATTAGAGCTCCTCCCGAGTGGAGTCACCAATTTCTATTGTAGGTGAATCCCCCTGCAGACAAGTGGATTCCCTCTTGGTCTCTAGACTCCTAAGGACAAGACAAAAAAGTTCTTAACATGGTCACTGACTTCCTTTTCGATCTAATCAAGCTAATAAATGAAAGAGAAGGAGAAAGATATGTACCTGATTAGCGACGTTTTTCCTTGCAAAGTCCAGGCTGAGCTTCGATCCTGAGCTCCTTGATAGGTCCTGTAAAACAAACAAAGGTACAAAAGAATTCCTACTCTACTAATATTAGCTCAAACATAGATCCATCTACTACAAACAAAATCATATGGAAAAAGAATAAGTTTGAAAGAAACAGGCCAACCATTGATTATTAATGAGAACAAGTAAAAGTACTTACAATCCATTGAATGAAGGTCCAACAACTTCTTCTAGTTCTCCTTGTCCAACCCCTTTTCTCAAATAATATCCACTGATTGCTTTGATGACATATCACTCATGACATCATAAGTTTGATGTAATTCTCAATTGTAATTGTGCCTTTCACCATGAGAAGGTCTCCTTATATAACCTTGGAGGGGTCCAACCACTTGAGAGATCTTGGGGATGAGTTGAGGATTCCTCTCCTTCAGTTGAGGATCTCCCCTAATATCATGCCTTGACCATCTATTCGAATCCAACCACCTTCAGGAATTGAGGGATTCTTCCCTGATTTGCCTCAACAAACCCAAAATTTTCTCAGAAAAGGGGTATCACTCCCCCAAAAGGGTGCACAGGGCGCTCAAACACTCCCCCAAAGAGGCTTAGGGAGTGCCAACACTCCCTGACAATGGGTAGGGGAGCGCTCCTCTCCAAAATTCATTTTTTGAGTGGTTTTTTTAATGGGAAAAGGTTTGTACTCCCTCTCAAGAGACTTTTAATCCTCCAAAGTAACCTTTGAGGTATCTTAAGTGTCTTTATGATGTCGTTAGAGGATCGACAAAGGCAATATGGTGGTATACTGTTTGTGACACTTGCAACACTTGTAGTCAAGATGCGACACTTGTGGACAAGATGTGACACTTACAACACTTGTAATGAAAACACTTGCGACACTATCAAAGTGAGTAATTTTGAGGTGTAACAGTAACACATTTACTTTAGAGCCTAAATTTAGTATAATATCCTCCATGTTGAAGTCTCCAATGTTGGCATTCCATCTGAATTATCTGCTTGTTCTCCTCCTTGTATGCAGATGATTACCCATTTTATGCTCTAGCTTCCCCTCTACCTCTGTGTTACATATTTATACCATATTTTGTAATACTTTAACAGATGATGGATCATTTAGTAGTTTAACATAGGTTTGCAGAAAATCCTTTATGGTACTTACTTGTCCTGGGGGATGTGCTTCATTAGTGTGATCCAACGATGAAGGCATATTGTACTTTGTTATCTCTTGAGTATGTTGCACAGTTGATGTAGATGCACTGTCTAGCTTCAATAATTATTTTCTGGCTTGCTTGAATGTCTCTTTTTCGTTTTGCACATCAAACTGCTTCTGTGGTTCGACATTCTTCTTCACCCATTGGTGTTGTGATGGATCTTGTCTTATTGTGTCAGGTTCTATTTTAGCTCCTTCGCACGTGACTATGTTGGTATTCCTTCCATCCTCTCTATATTATGTATATATCCAATGTACATTCTGATTGTTATGATTCCTCTTCTCCTGGATCTTCCCCAATCATGTTGGACAGTCTTTTGTGTCGTGATTTGATGCGCAAAAATACATACATGTCACAGGTGGAAGTGGGCATTCTCGTGCATAGTGTCCTGGGGGTATGACATACCACATTTAATATACATATTCAAAATCCTCATCTACCTCATCCTCCACCTCTTTAGCTAGCTCAATCTCCTCATAGTGCATTGTACATAGGCACCTGATTATACTATGCAATATTATATTGTGGTTGCAGGGTATTTTATTGTGGCTGCGCAATGTTATAATGTTGTTGAACAGTGTTATATGGGGTTGGTACTTTGCTAAAATGTGGTGCATATTTCCTTTTCATCATTTCTTCCTACACCCTATAAGTGTCTGATGTTCTTTCCCTCATCAGCTGCATTGACCTACAATCTTTGTCATCATGTCCCATTGACTTGCAAAAGTTTCAATATGAATTCTTATGCATTGTCTGGTATTTCTGCATCATGGGAGAATGATATGGATCATGCCCATGTGTCTTACAGATCTCACACCATATTCCTCATGTTGGAAAAGGGTTTAGCAGTCCTGTTTCCATGTACTGCATGAATGTTGGGCATTCATTCTTATGATGTCCCTATGTCATGCATGTGGTACACCGGACAACTTCTCTTTTGTCCTTACCCCTATTCTGGTTTAATTGAAATGTTGGATTATTTAGATCCTCCTTTAGCTCTTCTATTGTTGGATCTATCTTCAGATACTAGTTCTCTTCCAGTTGTAAGGCTTCCTGCAGATCCTCTTCCTGAGTTTGAAACTTTTGTTGTCTCAAAGGGTATTTCAAGTGTGGTAGCAGGGAATTCACAAATAGATGTCTATGTTGCATATCTGTCATGACATACCTCATATTTCCATTCAATCGTTTTAATATCTTGTCAATATCCCAAACAAATTCTCCTGGTTTATGTTTGATCTCTATCATCTCATTCATCTGTTGATCCTCTGAACTAGCCTTCTGAAATTCATTTATCAGTAGCTTCTTTATATATACATTCATTCTGATCGTTCCTACTGGACTATTTGTAGATAATCTCTTGTACCAATCCAGTGTGTGGTCTCTTAGTTTGATAGCTAACTATGCAAGTTTTGTATCCTCATATTTGATCTACTTTTCATCCTAGATCTTCTCATAGATGAACAAGTGCTTCTCAGGGTCCTCAGATGCCTCTCTCTTGAATTCTAGTAACCCAATGGTGGGGTCATGTATTTCCATCCTGAATGAACTAATACCTCTGTATGGTGTAGATCCTTGACTAATTATTCCTGAAATGGCTCCCCCAGTTGTTTCTCCTTGTGTATATGTACTTCCTGCTGTGTTTTTTTCACTGAAATTCGGTTGTCTAAACGGTGGTGTTATTTCTGGTGTATTAGTTGCACATGGGTTTATGGGTTCCACACTGATACTGATATGGATAGGAGCTCTTCCTTCAGTTCCTATCCTTGGACCACTTGTCTTCCTTTCATATGTTGTGCATAGGATTTCCTCAATCTACTTCATAACCTGAAGATCCTCTACCTCTTCTTCATCACTTTCCAATCCTTCCCTCGTGGCTATGTCTCTCTTCTTATTGTTCATATTGTATTAGTAGGGTGCTACACTACACGTTCTTCCATTTTTTTCCATGATATGCTTGATACAGTATTCCTCCATAATTATTGGGTCCAAGGCCTCCTCCTTCTTTCCTTTATCCATCTCTCCTTCCATTTCTCCGGCTCTTGTTAGTGCTTCCCCCCTTCCCCCATGCATGCATGGAATTTTAGTTCTCTGATGTCATTGTCATTCCACCTTTTTTATACAGTAACATCTTGATGGAAGTATACAAAAATCTGATATACCTACCTCTAGGTCCCTTCAAGAACTCTTGCTATGTTGCGTTGTAAGACTTCACAATATCTACTGCAAATTCTATGATAAGTTATGCAATAGTGTTGTAGGATTTATCTACTACACACATAAATTTACTGTCAACTTGTTGTAACTACATGATCTCCACATAATTCTACTCTAGATGTCTAATACGATTTGTAGGGTGGTTTTCTTTCAACCTCAATATCCACTCCTGCAACACATGCGGGAAATCACAGAAAACCACTTCATGCAAGTTGCTAAATACGTACTTGTCCAAATATTTTTATGATGTTAACTTCGGGTTTCAGTTATATTTCTGTGCAAAATCCAGCTCCTTTTTTTTCAAACACCTCTCGATCTCTGACTTCATTGGGTTCCACAGTCTAAACATCCTCTTCTATGTTCTCATTCTTTAAACATTTTCTTAACATTTCCTTACCATATCTGACATTCTTTTCACGATTCTTCAACAAATCTCATTCATTCAATCCCATTTTGTTCCAACCGAAAATGAAAACATTTGTTGTTTACTTCTCTCTTGCTACCATTCTTGGGCTGACCTAGGTTTAGTTTTATTACGGTTTCCAACAAATCCCTCTAAAACTATCGACCCTCCTAGTAAACTAGAAGGCAACACAACGCATAAAATGCACTATGCAGTCTCACCTGAGATAGTTCTTATGGGTGGATACAATGCTCAGGTTCTTGCATCCTGAGAATGAGTGAGGATCTGACATTACACTCTATGATATTCATTTATTTACTCTAACATTCATCTATACTACACATTATGTCATTTTTATTCATGCATGCAGACACAATCATATAGCTAACCATTCATGCAGTCATCTACTACCTAACCATTGACAGTAAATAAATAAACAATAATCAAACCACAGAAAACATGATCTACCCTGGTTCATCCCCTCCTGGGCTACGTCCACAAAGACTTGGATTCTTTTATCTTTTATTATGGGTTCTCCAAAATTATATCGTTGCATGCCTTACAATCCTCGATCATTTGGGTCAAGATCTACAATGAGGCGGACTAGATCACACTAGGCTCCTCAGCCTGTGATATTACCCTAAAGATCTACCTTATTTTCTCTCTATAGCTATAAGTAAATGCATCCATGTGGTGGGATCAACTTATGCAAGTGCAACACATCAGAGAGAAGAATGTTACATGGAAGGAACTCAAGAAGCATTTTGAGAAGAAATACCTGACCAAGAGGTATTATGAAAAAAATATGAAAGAGTTCTTTGAACTCAAACTGGAAAGCATGACCATTGATGAGTATAAAAGGATATTTTTAGAATTGTTCAAGTATGTCTCCTTCATCAAGGATGATATCATTAAGATTCATAGGCATTTGAGTGGGTTTTCATATTTCATCAATGATAATATTAAATATGATTATCCCAAGACTTTGGAGGAAACCATAAGGAGAGACAAGTCCTTATATGATCATTTTTTAGAAATAGTCCTCAAGGAAAACCATATTTTAGAGAGCACATAATTGCTGAGGTAGGTGGGAAAAGGCCAAGGTAGGAACCCATTCAATGTTGGAGTTGTAAAGGAGACCATAAGTATAGATATTTTCCTCACAAAAGTGACAAAGTGAGATTTGTCCACAATGTACAACAAGAAAAAATAGTGGAGGACATGGGAAGACATGCACCAAGGATCTATGCAGCCCTAGACAACAAGAAAAGAGAGTTTCAATCACACATGATTGAAGTTGAAGGTATGATCAATAACCATTACTTTAGTATTTGAATAGATTCAAGATCTATTCATAGCTATATAGATCCTAAGGTATTGGAAAGATGTTTTTTTCCAATAAGCAAGAATGAGAAATCTTGGCTGGTACAGTTGGCTACAGGATCCAAGAGAAAATTTGTTGAGTTGGTTAAAGCATGTCCAGTGGACATGAATGGGCTAAGTACCAAAGCATATTTGAACATATTGACATTGAGTTCATATGACTGTTTAATTGGTATGGATTGGTTGGATCAACACCATGTTGTCTTAGACTATCATAACAAGGCATTTACTTTCCTAGATGAGGAAGGGAACCCAAGAACAGTCCAAGGAATTCCTAGCGAAGTTATTGTCTGAGACATCTTAGCAATGCAGTTGAAGAAGTGTTACATGAAGGGATTCCAATTATTTGCAACCCATATGGAGGAAGCACCTAAGGATAAGGTGTCAAATATGGAGGATCACTCAGTCCTAAAATATTTTGAGGATGTGTTTAAGGAGATACCATGACTTCCCCCAAAGAGAGATATTTATTTCTCTATAAAATTGATGTCGGGAGAAACTCTAGTATCCAAGACTCCCTACAGAATGAGTACACCAGAGATGAAGGAAATGAAAATATAGCTTGAAGAACTTCTGAAGAAGAGGTATATATGCCCAAGTGTGTCACCTTGGGGTGCCCCAGTATTATTTATGAAGAATAAATACGGGACATAGAGATGGTGTATTGACTTCAGAAAATTGAACAAGTTAACTATAAAGAACAAGTATCCTTTACCAAGGATTTACGATCTCTTTGATCAGTTAAAGGATGCAAGGTTATTTTCAAAGATTGGTCTAATATATTCTTACCATCAGGTAAGGATCAAAGATGAAGACATCAATAAGACTTCATTTAGGACAAGGTACGATCATTACGAGTTCACAGTGGTGCCATTTGGGTTATCAAATGAACCAGATGTTTCCATGTTCTTAATGAATGGTGTTTTCCAGGAATATTTAGACAAGTTTGTCATTGTATTTTTGGATTACATCCTTGTATATTCCAAGTCAGAAGAAGAACATGATAATCATTTGAGGATGGTGTTACAAGTGTTACGAGAGAACCAGTTGTATGCCAAATTGAGCAAGTGCTCATTTTATCAAAACCTAATTCACTATTTGGGGCATATCATATCTGAAGGAGGGATAGAAGTGGACCCTGAAAATATTAAGGCCATTAAAGGGTGGAAAACACATAAGAATGTGACAGAATTCAGATCCTTCATGGGTCTAGCTGGATACTACAAAAGATTCATTATAGGGTTTTCGAGAATTGCTCACCCAATCACTTCCTTGCAAATGAAGAGGGTGAAGTTTCAATGGACAACAGAATGTGAAAAGAGCTTCCAACAATTGAAGAAGTTGTTAATTAACACTCCAATTTAAAGGATTGTTGATTCGAATGAATATTTTATGGTTTTCATAGACACATGCAAAGAAGGACTTGGTGGATTCCTTGGTTAGAATGGGTTTGTGATACATTTAGAATCCATAAAATTGAAAGATCATGAAAGGTTGTATTCCACTCATGATTTGGAGTTGGAAGCCATAGTGCATGACTTGAAGAAGTGGAGGCACTACCTCATGGGAAAGAGATTTGAGTTGAGGACAAACCATAATGGTCTGAAATATTTGTTTGATTAGTCAAATTTGAATGCTAGGCAGAGAAGATAGTTGGAATTCCTCTATGAGTATGACTTTGATATCAAGCACATCAAAGGAAAAGAGAACAAAGTGGTTGATGCACTCAATAGGAGAGTGCATGAACTACATGATACAACCATTAGCATGTATCAAACTGATCTTAAAGGCATAATTTATGAGGTTAAAAAAGTATATTTGCAGTACATGGAGTTGGTAACAAAATTACAGCAAGATAAAATGCAACAGAAAGTTGAAGATTATGAATTGGGAAATGATGGAATTCTCTTGTACAAGAACAAACTTTATGTACCCAATTCTCATGAATTGATGAGTATTATTTTGAAAGAGATGCATAATGTACCTTATGTTGGACACCCACAATATCCGAAAACAATTGCAACAGTCAAGAGACAATATTATTGGCCAGGCATGAAAAAGGAGATTATTGAGTACATTGCTAAATGTTTGGAGTGTCAAAAGGTCAAGGCTGAGCATAGACACCCAGCTGGGTTGCTTCATCCATTTCCCATTCCTGAGGGGAAGTGGGAAGTGGTGACAATGGATTTCATCCCCAAATTTCCCAAAACAAGCAAGCAACATGAGGCTATCAAGGTGGTGGTGGAAAAGCTTACTAAAGTTGACCATTTCATTCCTATGAAGGTTACTCACAGGGCAACCAATGTTGTTGATATTTATATGAGGGAAATAGCACTCTTACATGGCATACCCAAGACAATTGTGTCTGAAAGAGACCCCAAGTTTACCTCAAATTTTTGGAGGGGATTATTCAAAGGGTTTGGAACAAATCTGAACTTCAACACAACTTATCATCCCGAGTCTGATGGGAAAACATAAAGAGTGAACCAAGTGATAGAGGATATGCTAAGCATGTATGTGATGGAAAAACCATCTAAATGGGAATATAATCTAAACTTGGTAGAATTTTCCTACAACAATGGGTACCAAGCATCAATGAAGATGAGCCCATTTGAGGAACTTTATGGAATAAAGTGCAACATGCCAATAAGCTGGGACAACCTAGTTGATAGAAAAGTGATTGGGATAGAGTTGCTAAGGGAAATGGAAGATAAAATATTGAAGATAAAACAAAATTTAAAGGCTACCTAAGATAGGAAGAAACTCTATACTAACAATGGAAGAAATCACAGGGAATTTAAAGTAGGTGATCATGTATTCATGAAGGTGAAGGCCAACAGAAGTTCCCTGAAGTCGGGAAATTGTTCCAAGTTGGCAGTCAAATATTGTGGGACGTTTGAAATCCTAGAGAGGATTGGACTAGTAGTTTATATGATTTCATTTCCTGCATCTATGTCTATACATAATGTATTCCATGTATCATTGCTTAAGAAATATATACCTAGTGCTAACAATGTTATTGATTGGAATATGATTCAGGTGGAGAAAGAAATCACTTTTCAAGTGCATTCAGTATGCATTTTGAACTGGAAAATCAAACAGCTCCAGAATTAATCCATAGGACTTGTAAAGGTTCAATGGACTTGGTACGGTCCTAAGGACGCAACTTGGGAGCATAAAGATTCTATGCAGGCAAAATCCCACATATTTTTGAAGATTTTTGGAAATATTGTTGTAATATGTAAATATGATGCACTGAGGACAATGCATAAATAAGGGGAGTGGATTGGAATACCCCAAGTTCGATTCCCTATTGAATTGTAATGATGTTTAATGAAGTTTATAAGTTGGTGAGACAAGTATTTATAAGTTGGGAGGTTTATGTTTTTATTAGGCCAAAGAGCATATATGCTAAGGCCAGTGAGCCTATTTTTGTATATGTAATTATGCACATCATTAATAAAAGTACATCACAACATGTATACCAACCACGAAGAAATATTTATGGGGGAATAAGATCCACTAGAAAGGGAAATGGAAGGGGGATGAGAGGCTAGGAAAAAGGTGCTAAGATTGAGGGCTTAACCCAAGGGAATATTATAATGTGTTTTCCTAAAATACTAACGCTTGGAAAATAAACCCTATTATCCTAAGTTCCTTTGGGGAGAGGAACGAGCTCTAGGAGAGCCATGTGTCATATAGGATGCATACAAATATATGTGGAGAATTCATCTATTTTGGGATATTTTTCCCCATTCCCTCATGCACTGAGCAATTAGGAAGTCAACCATTTTTTTCCATTATTGAACCCTCTGCCATCGTGAACCTCTGTAACTTGCGTGCACTGGTATTTTTTGTTGAGCTCGTACCCTACCTTACCCAATATTTCTACTGTGGTTACCCGTTGGACTTAGGATCTGGAAAAAATAAGCAGGTTGTTAGGCTTATGGTTTTGAAGAGGTGGGTTTTCAGGCCCGTGGATTGAAGAAGCGGGTTGTCAGGCTTGTGAGAAACTCTCTCCAGGTGAGAGAGTTTCTCTAGGTGAGAGAGTTGTTGGGGAAGTGATTTCTCCTAGAGGGAGTCCAGTATTAGCTACAAATCTCTGAGAATTCATGATTCAGACTGTTGTTGAATCCCTAGAAGGGAAGTGGAGAAGTCGATGGATTGTGGAAAAGTGAAGGTGTATATTCCTTGGGTGGGACAGGCATGTGGGGAATGAGATTCTATGAGTGGTGGGAGTAAGTAGGATCCTTGGAGGGAATACTTCCTTTTGCATTGTGAAAATTTTCATAGTCTCAGTCTAGCCTATTATTTCCTTTACCCCAGGAGATGAAGCGCCAAAATTCATGTGGGCCCCGTTTGGGTAAGTTACTGCATCAACTTCTCGGGGTCGTAACTTTTGCATACAATATCCATTTTAGGCATATGATAGCCCATTGGAAAGGTATCATCGAGGATATTCATTTTCAGGGATAAATCATGCCTTTGTCTATCATTGAGAAGCTTGATCCTGAAAAACCTTCATTTAGGCCCTCAAAATGGCCCTAGAAGTTAAAACTGCTAAAAATAGTAAATTGACAAAATTGTCAGAAAACTATTTTGAGCTAGTTGGAAAAGGTGGGTGGCCACCAATATCCACCTGGATCAATCCTCTCTCATTAGGAAGAAATGGTCTCCATTGTGTTGAGTTCCCCCATTAGATGAGGAAATTTTTGTTGAATTTGGCCCTGGGTGAGCCACTTGCCTTGGTGCAGGAGTTGACCTACTTTGACGATTAGATACAGCTGGATCCTTTGTTGTCGAGTGCCCTTGATCTGTGTGTCCACAATCTGATCAATGGATACCTATTGTATGTAGTCGGGGTTGAGCTCTATTGGTGTCATCTTCTCTTCTATTTCTGAGGTGTCCAATAATGGTGGGAAATAAGGGTGAAGGAGATCCACGTTGAACACTGGGTGCAGGCCAAGGAAGGAGGAATGTTGAGATAAAAATAATTATCCCCCACAACCTTGGTGATGGTGTATGGCCCATAACAGAGTGGGAAAATCATCTGATGGGGTCCTGTAAGGAATTCTTTCTACAAGTGCATCCAAACTTTGTCACCCACTTGAAACTTATGTGGCACCCAATGTTGATCATGGCGCTACTTGTACTTGTCATTGGACTTCTGTAGGATATCCTGAACCTATTGGCAGATGTGATGGATCCTCTCAATGAACCGGGTGGCTTTGTCAACTTTAGTTGGAGTAGGATATGAGTCGATCGAGGTGGCCACAAGGGGAATTTCAACATCTATCAGACCCAATGGTTGGAATCCCAACCCCACCTGAAAGGGGTTGTGGCCAGTTGAGCTATGCAGGGATCGGTTGTAGCTATGTTGGACATAGGGAAGTCTCTCATCCCATGTGCGAGGTTTATTTGAATTATACGTGTGAAGGATATGCACAATCATTTGATTTACAAATTTAGTTTTGCCATCTATCTGGGGGTGGAGGGCCATAGATTTGGTGACCTTGGTCTCCAACAGTGACCAGAGGCTTAACCAAAATGTGCTGAGAAATCGACTGTCCTGATCTGAGACAATGGTTTGTGGGATTCCAAAATGTACCCAGACTCGTTCAAAGAAGAGCTTGGTAGTGACCTCTACTATGATGTTCTTCTTGCAAGCAACCAAAATATCCATCTTAGAAAAGTGATCAACAACCACAAAAACACAGTCATTTCCCCGCTTCGTGGATGGGAGGCCCGACATGAATTCCATTGAGATGGATTCCCATGGCCTGTCAAAAGTAGTAATAGGGGTGTACATGCTCTCTTTCTAGTGGTCAGTTTGGAAATAGCACAGGTAGTGCAGGACCTAATATACTTGCTGACCTCTTGTCAAAGTTTCGACCAGTAGAAATGTTTTTGTAGCATTTCCACTGTATTTTCGACATCAAAGTGTCTTGGAACCCAACTGTAGTGGGCTTCCCAGATCATCTTCGCTTTCTCTCTTGAAGGAACATAGATATGGCCCAGAGGACACAAAAAACTATCCTGAATATGGAAATTATCAACAACTGCGTTTTCACCCAACATTTGGTAGGTGGTGGCAAAGTATGGGTCTGTCTCATAGAGTTGGGGCCATCCATAGGTATGATGGTCATAGGAGTCTAGTACCATGGTGAGTGCCACGACTGGAGGTCTGTTGAGGCAATCAACGACGTGACTAGTGCTTCCTATTTTATACTTGATGTTGAGGTGGAATTGCTGCAAGTATGTGGACCACTTTTGATGGAGATCATTCTACAATTTTCCTTGTGTTTGCATTAACTGTAGTGGATTATGATCAATGTGGATGATTATGTTGGAAATACTAAAACAACTGAGACGGGGGGGGGGGTGAATTAGTTGTAAGTGAGCTTAAACAATTTTATACTTATTAAACATTGTTAATATCTCTTCATGTGGTCATCAACAATATACAACATATAAACAGTAAAAATAAAGACCATCAGTCACACATAAAGTACACACAGAGACAGATTTTCACGAGGAAACCCATAAAGGGAGAAAACCTCTTCTTCTTCGAAATGATAGGCAATCTTTTTCAGTTCTGTACATCATTTACAATTGAGCACCAACTCAATGTGAGGCTGCTACCTCTGTTTTACAAGCTGCAACTTGTTTGAGAGCTCCAACTCTCTAGTTTCTCTAGCACCCACTAGAAGGAAGCACCAACTCCCTGAATATTCTAGCACCAACTGGATGGAAGCACCAACTTCCTGAAAGTTCCAGCACCAACTGGATAGAAGCACCAACTTCCAGTTACACAGACTCCAACCTGCATAACAGAGAACACTTGTTCTCCCTAGCACCACCCTGCCACCCTAGTTTCTCTGGCTACAACCAGATGGAAGCTACAACTTCCTGTGTTCAAGCTCCCACTTGAACCTCTGAGGACAACAGTCCTCCCGAGCACCTCCCAACCACCCTTAAATATGAAATAATGAACACACAGACAACTACTCAGATAAATCAAGTCTTACCAATCTTTCTCTGTATCTGATCTTCAGCAAATTGTTCTGCAATTCTTTTCTTCTTTTGTTTGTTTAGCATGCCTGCTCTGCATCACCTTTTCTGTCATTCTGCTCTGCTTTTGTTCTGTCTGTCATTCTGCTCTGCTTCTGTTCTGCATTTCAGGTCGCTCTGCACATTTGCTTCATTTCTTGCTATGCCTCTGCTCATTTTATTTTTCTTACTGTTTACTCATTTTTCATTCAGAACCGCCAACACGGTTCAGTCTCGCTCATTTTATTTTATACAAGCTACCTTGACGATTCCACTTCCCCTTCCAATCGGTAATACAAGGACATCTGGCTTGGAAACTGAAACGCTAACTTCTTTGTCATCATCAATCCGTTTTTCTTAACTGATTCATAACTGAAGCGCGAATGTGTGAGGAAGAACAGTAGCCCTCTGATCAATATTTGATCCAATGGTTCAGATCTAATCGGGATTTTACTCATCGCGATTTCGGCATTTGCGATGTCAAAATTCACAAGTCCTCCGGACTCGCGATTCTCCGATTCCCGATGGCTCCTTTCATACGCTAGCCCTCCTGATCTTAGCTCCCGGTCAACATGACCGTCACTCCGTGACCACATCCTTATCTCTGACAGCTGGCCTCCACTACGATACTGTCCTCCTTCGCTGCTGTGCTGACATCTGGCCCCCACTCATCAGGGTTTTGCGGATCATGATTCTGAATTACACAAAACTCTTGTCAACGGGATCCCCGATTTCCCGATGAACAGAATGCCGATGGTGCCTTGATCTTCGACACCTGTCCCTCAGATGGGCAGTCCAGATCCCTTCGGGATTTTGAGACTTTCGATATCAAGTGACTTTGTCATTTCAAAGTCCCAATCGCCGATGCCTCTGCTGACGTCACACGTGGTTTGACATGTGTTAGATCCTGCCACGTGTCACTCTGATTCATGACTTTCATGTGCCTGAAGTGTTGAATCTTCCTGCCACATGTCATTCCTTGGTTGTGCCACATGTCCCTTGCTGACGTGGTATGATGTCGTGAGTTGGATCAACGGTTCAGATGCAATCTTCTTATCCAATGACTGTGATTACATCGCGAAATCGCATATCGCGATTTCGGGGTTTTCGTTGTCATTGTTCACGAGACTCGTGAAACTCCGATTCCCGATTCTCTGATGAGAAAAATCAATGGTCCATCTCTCAAGATTGCTTTAACGGCTGCGATTAAATCGTGAAATCGCATATCGCGATTTCGGGGTTTTCGTTGTCAAGTGAATTGGACATTTCAAAGTCTCGATCCCCGAATCTCAGATGACTTATCTCCCTCGCAACTTCTGTAGATCTGACGGTTGTCGACCTTTCGGAAAATTTGAATGGGATCCAACGATCACTGACTCTTCTCCTCCCGATTATTGCTACGTTGCTATTTATTGCGATTTTCATCACTGCAACCACAACTGTACTTGCCATCAATGACAAGTATACTCTGATTTGTTGTCTGTTAACTGAATTAGCCAACAATATCCCCCTTTGGCATTGATGGAAACACTTGCATTCAAACTCAACTCTCCTCTGTATTCGACCATTCAGAATCTAATATGTTCCCGAAACATTTCGAACTCGACTCCTTTCTCCCCCTTTGACATCAATGTCAAAGAAGAAACATTCTTCCACTGATCTTGTTACAGAACATACTCCCCCTGTCATATATAAGCATTTAGGAGATTCATCGGATATTCAATAATCACTCCCCCTTACCAGGTGCACATATTAGACACAAGAGTTTGTAACCCCCAGCTTTTGACGAAGATATCCAAAAAGGGTCGTAGCTAATGGTTTAGTGAAAATATCAGCAATTTGTTCTGTAGAGGGTATATAGTTCAGTTGAACAATTCTGTTTGATACTTGTTCTCTGAGAAAATGATACTTTATAGGAATATGCTTAGTTTTGGAATGAAGAACAGGATTTTTGGAGACACTTATGGAACTGGTGTTATCACAATGAATTGGGATAGGGTCAGTGTAGGTTACCTTCAAATCTGCAAGAGTTTGTGTCATCCATAAGATCTGTGTGCAGCAAGTAGCAGCAGCAATGTATTCTTCCTCTGTAGTGGATAATGAAATAGATCCCTGCTTCTTCCTAATCCATGCAACTAATGAGTCACCCAAAAAGAATGCTCCGCCACTGGTGCTTTTTCTCTCATCAACACAGTTTGCCCAGTCAACATCTGAATAAGCAATTAGCTGGAACTCCTGATTTCTAGGGTACCACAGTCCATATGTCATTGTTCCCTTCAGATATTTGAATATTCTTTTGACAGCTGACAAATGACTTTGTTTAGGAGCAGATTGAAAATGCCCTACCATTCCAACAGCTTGCATTATATCAGGACGGGATGCTGTGATGTACAGAAGACTGCCTATCATTGAACGATATGTCCTTTGATCAACATTAGGTGAGATATCATCTTTGCTCAGCTTGCAACCAACTACCATAGGTGTGCTGACTGTAGAGGAATCCTCCATCTGAAATTTCTTCAATATCTCTTTCAAATATTTTTCTTGAGAGATAAAAATCCCTGCAGAGCTTTGTTTTA
>ML786794.1:452700-465396 GCA_009831015.1 Picea engelmannii | reverse complement strand
AGGTCGCTCTGCACATTTTCTTCATTTCTTTCTATGCCTCTGCTCATTTTCTTTTTCTTACTTTTTACTCATTTTTCATTCAGAACCACCAACACGGTTTAGTCTCGCTCATTTTCTTTATACAAGCTACCTTGACGATTCCACTTCCCCTTCCAATCGGTAATACAAGGACATCTGGCTTGGCAACTGAAACGTTAACTTCTTTGTCATCATCAGTCTATTTTTCTTAACTGATTCATAACTGAAGCGTGAATGTGTGAGGAAGAACAGTAGCCCTCCGATCAATATTTTATCCAACGGTTCAGATCTAATCGGGATTTTACTCATCGCGATTTCGGAATTTGCGATGTCAAAATTCACAAGTCCTCCGGACTCGCGATTCTCCGATTCCCGATGGCTCCTTTCATACGCTAGCCCTCCTGAGCTTAGCTCCCGGTCAAAATGACCATCACTCCGTGACCACATCCTTATCTCTGACAGCTGGCCTCCACTATGATATTATCCTCCTTCACTGCTATGCTGACATCTAGCCCCCACTCATCGGGGTTTCGCGGATCGCGATTCTGAATTGCACAAAATTCTTGTCAATGGGATCCCCGATTTCCCGATGAACAGAATGCCGACGGCGCCTTGATCTTCGACACCTGTCCCTCATATGGGTGGTCCGGATCCCTTCGGGATTTCGAGACTTTCGATATCAAGTGACTTTTTCATTTCAAAGTCTCGATCGCCAATGCCTCTGCTGACGTCACACGTGGTTTGACACGTGTTAGATCCTGCCACGTGTCACTCTGATTCATGAATTTCATGTGCCTGAAGTGTTGAATCTGCCTACCACCTGTCATTCCCTGGTTGTGCCATGTGTCCCTTGCTGACGTGGTCTGCTATCGTGAGTTGGATCAATGGTTCAGATGCAATCTTCTTATCCAACGGCTGTGATTACATCGCAAAATCACATATCGCGATTTCGAGGTTTTCGTTGTCATTGTTCATGAGACTCATGAAACTCTGAGTCCTGATTCTCCGATGAGCAAAATAAACGGTCCATCTCTCAATCTTTCTTTAATGGCTGCGATTAAATCGTGAAATCGCATATCGCGATTTCGGGGTTTTCGTTGTCAAGTGAATTGGACATTTCAAAGTCCCGATCCCCGAATCTCCAATGACTTATCTCCCTCGCAACTTCTGCAGATCTGACGGTTGTTGGCCTTTCGGAAAATTTGAATGGGATCCAACGATCACTGACTCTTCTCCTCCCAATTATTGCTGCGCTGCTATTTATTCTGATTGTCATCACTGCAACCACAACTGTATTTTCCATCAATGACAAGTATACTCTAATTTGTTGTCTGGTAACTGAATTAGCCAACAGATTATCCTTCCCAAGAATGTAATGTCTCCACTAGCGACATGATTTCATAATGGAGTACATTTCTTTGTCATAATTAGGGTAATTACGAACAACATATGATAGTGTCTCACTATGATAGGCCATGGGGTGGTCGTGCCGAGTGAGAATGGCACCCACCGCATAGTCTGAAGCATCTATATCAATCTCAAAGGGTTGTTGCAAGTATGGTAGTAAAATTAATGGGGCTGAGCACAAGCACTGCTTCAAATCATCGAACGCTTGTTATTGGGACTGGCCCCATGCAAATTTCTCCTTACCACCAGCCCTAGTTATTTGGCTAAGGGCCCATGCAATATGGGAGAATCCCAACACGAACCTACGGTAGAAATTGTCAAGGCCCAAGAAGCTTTGAAGCTCAGTGACTGTGGTTGGGGCTGGCCAGTCATGGATGACTTGGATCTTGGATGGATCCACATGTACACCATGTTGATCAATTATGTAGCCTAATTAATGGACCATATCCATGCCGAAGGATCATTTTTCCAAGTTGGCATATATCTTGTACTGCCACAGGGTGTGCAAAACCTGTTGAATATGCTGCAAGTGTTCGACCCAAATCTTTCTGTAAATGAGAATGTCATCTAGAAACACCACTACAAAATTATTGGTGAATGGTCGCAGGATATCATCCATCATCCTCATGAAAGTGGTTGGAGCATTTGTCAAACCAAAGGGCATGACCAACCATTCAAAAAGGCCTTCCTTTGACTTGAAGGTGGTTTTCCATACATCTGTCGGTTCTATCAGTACTTGGTGGTATCCAGACTTCATATCAATCTTACTGAAGTATTTGGCCCCCATGAGTTGATCAAGGAGGTCATCTATTCGGGGAATCAGGTACCATTTTCTAACTGTGATTTTATTCAGAGACGGTAATAAATGCAGAGTCGCCAGGTTCCATATTTCTTATGTACCAACACGATCTCCCGCAAGGTTATGAGTTGGCACGGATGTGCCCCTTATGGAGAAGTTCTTGGATATGTCGCTTGATCTACTCATTCTCTAACAGAGAGAAGTGATAGACTGGCCCATTGGGTAGTGGTGCACCAGGGGTCAGATTGATGGGGTTCTTGACCTGCCAGTGAAGAGGTAACCTGGTAGATGAGGATACGATATCTCAGTATTCTTCCATGACCTTATATACTTGCTTCTGTTGTGTGGAGAGGTAATCCACAAAGACCCTAGATGTGGTTGTGATATTTTTCTTATTCTGAGAGAGAATCACAAAGAAGACAAACTTCCCCATCTGAGAGATGATATTCCTACATTAATTAGCAAAGATCAAGGAAATAGCACTAGGTGCGACTGCCTCGGGTATATTGTACAATTTCCTGTTGAAAGTAATAATAAAACTATGAGGCCTAGACTCATATACAACATTATGTTTCCATAAATAATTTTTTCCCAAAAGAACATCAAAAACTTCGAGAGGATAAACATCACACAATACCTCGTCTTTGAAGGGCTTGATGTCATACAATAGTCGACACTATTGGCTAACACAAAGATCGCTTCCTTGGCGGATCCATCTAATGGTGTAGGGTTGTGGGTGCAGTGTTGTCGGTAGGGCCAGCCACTTGATGACCTCTGCTGAGATGAGGTTCTTCTGGCTACCGCTATCCATGATGAAATGCAGTGGGGTGCCTTTTACCCACATCTTTTAATGGAAGAGGCGTTCTCCTTATTCTGACTCGTCTGGTTCACCAGGTTGGATCTTGGTGGTAGCAACGGTGGCACTGGGTTCCACATCAATGATCCATCTTCCCCTTTCTAGTTCTAGATCAAAGTATAAACCCACATCTAATTAATAGGATTTCACTTTGGCCACCAGTGACTGCTTTGAGCAACAGTCAACAGTGTTATGCCAAGGGATCTTATGGAAGTCGCACCACTTCCCGGTATCTTTCTTTGTCTTTCCGGTGTCCTTATTTTCTTGCGTCTTGGACTGGTTTTCTTGATACTGTCCATTTTTTCTCTATCCTTTGTTCTGTGGCTTAAGGCTGCCCTTTCCTAGCTTTTTTTGTGAGGGGTTCTCAGGCCCAAATTTCTGCATCTTTTGTTTGAGCTTATGCTCAATTTTGACGGCATATTGGTAGGTTGTGCCCAAGGATGAGATGTCCAAAAATTCCATTTCAATATGGATGTATCTCTACAGAGTGTCATGATACTTGATCGCTATATGTCACTCTGAATATTTGATACCCAAATTGGTGCGTAAGGTATGAAAGGTGTTTGTGAAATCTAGCACCGCATGGTCTCTTTCTTGCCGCAGTGTGGTCCATTTAGTATATAAGTCATCATAAATTCCAACAAGGTATTATTTTTCCTTAATAGCATCCTTGAAGGATTCCCAGGTGACTATGACTATAAATAATGAGGGTTCCTTTGTTTCCTTTTGCTCACAGAAATTTTCCCACCAATCTTTGACATGGGGGACGACTTTGAGGAGAGAAAAAGTAATCATTTCTCTATTCGAAAAGTTATGGATAGAAAAATACCCTTATAGTAGATTCAATCACTTGTTTACAACATTTTTGTCTATATTACCTTCAAATATAGGGATATCGAAGTTTATTTGTACCTTGAATGGGGTGGCACCTCCGCTCGAAGAAGATCCGTCCCCTGATGGTACCCGCCGAAGGATTTGCGCGAAACTATCCATCATCTCATTCATTTGTTGCGTGAGGGCTTCCTCAATCAAAATTTTGAATGTATATCTTGTCCTATCATATTTAGTTTCTCCTTCCATGATAGGTCACTTGGGCATGCAAGATATTTTTTCCTCAAGAGAAACAAGCTCGAGACCTAACTCTTTGTACTTCGACCTCATTGGGGATATGCATTAAGATGACAAGGAGAAAACCGCTCTGATACCATTGATCCATATTTTATGAGAAGAAAAAAATGACTACATATTATGAACAGGTTCTTAACACAAAATAACATAGATGAAGTAAAAATAGTTTTCTATTCAATAAGGAAAAAAGATGAAACTGTAAAATGCAGTGGAAACAAGATTGTTGGAATGGTGGCAGCTTATCTCTGAGAAGAGATGTGATGGATGCACTCATTCACAAGAATATGATTACAATGAGGATTTGAAGGCATTTTTACAATAAACAGGAATTCCAAAAACCCTAGACATCCAAAAACCTAAGATGAAGCACCAAAAGTCATGTGGGCCCCGTCTGGGTAAGTTAGTACATCAACTTCTCAAGGTCTAAACTTTTGCATACGATCTCCGTTTTAGGCATATGATAGACCGTTGGAAAGGTATCATAGAGAAGATTCATTTTGGGGGATCAATCATACTTTTGGCCATCATTGGGAATCTCAATCCTGAAAAACCTTCATTTAGGCCCTCAAAATGGCCCCATAAGTTAAAACTGCTAAAAATAGTAAATTGCCAAACTTCTCAGAAAATTGTTTTGAGCCAGTTGGAAAAGGTGGGTGGACACTGATATCCACCTAGATCAACCTCATTCTTTATCCGAAAACTAGCAATATGTTGGTGAGTCTAGGATTTCTGGATATTGTGACTCCTTCCTACATCCATTTATCACTGAAACGCTGAATAGATTTACCTCTGTAGGTCTTCCCTTGTATTGATCCAATGACCTTTATTTACCATGAGAATTCATGCCTTTGGACCTTCTTATCCTATCCTTCCACTATGCTTGATCAACAATTGACAGGATTTCCCAGCTCTTCCTTTGATCCGACGGTCGAAGTGAGTTCGTGGATTCGCGAGTTCGTGATTCTTCCTTGTCTCCAATGTTCTCTGAAGTGGAAAATTTATGGATTACTATTGTTCTTGATCTATGGCTGAGTATTATTTATCCCGATCTAATGGCTAGGATTTAATTTCTCCCAACCTCTGGCTCCATCTTGATCTGACAGTCCTATATTGTCCTAAAAACATCATCAATGAATAAGATTCCTCCTAACCCCTTTGGATTTATACTAGGATTCCAACTGAACCAAGATCATTGATTTGTGCCTTTGGTAAGCAATCGATGATTGTGATATCTCTTGAATGTAACTGAGTTTCCTCACAATTATGAGGGTGTTCTCTAGTTGATCTATTGGGAATTAGATCCCAATAGAACTTCCTTAAGGTACTCCTTTTCCTGATATTTCCTTCAACCTTTCCAAAGGTATTAACATTGTACGCTATGATCTCATGCAACATAATATGTTTCCTCTCCTGAGATTTAATTTTATATTGGATTCCTCTGCACCTCACGCTATGTCTTTTGCACAACCTACTACATTATCTGTCCTGATATTTAGGATCTCAAAGACATATAATGACAATACCATATTGATTTTATTGAAATGAATGCCAACACCATAATACCATGTCCAAAATTGATCATATTGGCCTTCTTTGACATCAATGCCAACACCATAACACCATGTCCAATAGAATGATATTGTTTATGATGCAATAATATACTGAATGTATAAGTGATAAACTATTGAATACTTTTGATAAAGTTAAAGTTTATATATTGTGATTGAAAGTGGTAAAAAGTGATCATACTGATTCATGCTCCCCTCTCAGTATTCCAACAATTGGTATCAGAGCGGGTCCTTCAACAAATAGTTTAACAACTGGAAGGTAGATCATGGATATTACAGATAATGGATACAGAGTTAGTGGAACACCACGGTTTGATGGTGAGATTGGATTGAGGTATGATCTGTGGAGAAAAAGAATGAAATTTTTTTTACAGGCACAAGGTTATGATGTTTGGAAATCAATTGTGTCAGGATACACTGTTACAAAGAAACCTACGAAGATTGCAGCCAAGAAGGAATTGAAAAGAAACAACAAAATTGCAATGGATTTGATCCTGGAAGGATTATGTGATTTTGGTGATATTCTTTCAGATTCATCGCAACAGTTTATAAATTGATGTTTCATACCAAGCAAATGTGGTCCAACATCAAGAAAATATATATATATATTCCTGATGATGGACCACATTTTCTTGGTTTGAAACTTTGATATATAAACTGTTGTGATGAATCTGAAAGAATATCACCAAAATACCATTGATTGCAGAAGTCTTAGAACTGAAATAGGATAATGTGATTCAGTTAAAGTCAAATTGGAATATTTTTCATCAACCAAAGAGCTTTGGGATAAGATACATAATATATATACTTTAATAAATCCCATTCTATAATAGAGACAGAGAATGATAATCAAAATAAAGAATATGTTGCAGAAAAATGAGAATACATATGCTCTTTATGTCAGATAGATTCAGAAGAAGAAGATTTTGAAGAAGGCATAGTAAATCTTGAAGCATAATTAATCAACTCTTTAGACGAACTAATGAAAGAAAGAAGGAAGAACAAGTCAGTCAAGGAATATTTGATCGAGCTAAATAAGGGTTCTCAAAATCCTAACTCTGAATAAGGCCAACAAATGATTTCAAACCTAAAAGTACAAGTAGAAGAATCTAGAGTGATTGAAGAAAATCTCAAAGATCAGTTGAAAGAAAAGTCATTTTTGGAAGCCGAAATAGTAGCACAAAGAAAGTAAGCAAAGAAGAGAGAAATGATTGTGACTATCCATCTCAGCAAATATTTGAGGACTTAAATAATCTTAAAGAAAAAATCAGTCAACAAGAAAGAATACTTGAAGAAGAAATTGTCTCCTTGAAGACCCAATTTGAAGAAGCAAAGAGAATAGAAGAAGTCATGAAGATCTAGATGATGAAGAAAGAAGAATATTTTGAGAAGCTTGAAGAAAAAGTTTTCACATTAAGAGTTAAAGTTGTCAAGATAAGCAAGAACATTGAAGAGAGAGAAAAATCCACACCATCAGTAAATAAAGTTGAAGAGAAATGTTATAGGTTACTATAAAGGAATAATGAATATAAGGCTAAGAGTTATGCAGAAGTCATCAAAGGCCCTACCAAAAAGGAAGTATGCGAGCCCCCAAAATAGAACATTCTGGAAATGAAGAAGACTCAAGAAGAAGATTACATAAGAGATGGATATAAATGAAGACCCTCCACTTTCATGTATCAAAGAAGATTCGATCATTGTGAAGGAAACAATAGAAGAGAATATCTTGATCATCCAAGGCATGAATTCAAAAGGACTACATCACAAAGAACATCATCCACTTGTAGGTATCAAAGTTTCTTTTATGGTCAATTTTTTACTTGTAATAAATTTGGACATAAAGTTGTAGATTGCAGAGCTGATGGAAGAAATGGTCAAGAAAAAAATGTTTATGTGGCTCCACAAAATATGGAATTTTACAAATTCCACAAATATGAACATATAGCTCATGATTGTTGAAGCATGATGGATAATTCCATGAAATAAAACACTGGTGTTAGATGCAAGAAGGTTTGGAAAAGAAAGAAAGAATAGTTGAATAAAGAACAAGTGAATAAAGAGAAGGTAAATGAAGAACATGTCCCATAAATCATACTCTCAGGATTTGCAATAGTATCTGTTAGCGTTGGAAGTCACCTCTGGATTGTTGTAGAGGTAAGCCCAAGGCCCATTAGTGTTTGGGGTGGAGTTTGGTTTAAATGTGGATGGTCGATGGCCAAAACTCAACAACATGAAAGATGTTCAACACAAAACTGGATGAGAAATGCACAAGTAAGTGAGGGCCACATTAAATTCAGTCAGTAAGTTGAGTTAAAGAGAGAGTAGAGGGAAGAGTTAGGAGAAAGGGTGAAGGAGACTTCTCTGGGCATCAGGCCTTCCAGCATCTCAAAGAAGAAAACCCAAGATCAAAAGAATTCTTGAGCTCAAGTTCAGACACCGAAATATGTCTACAAGGGACACAGTTACAACTGCAGTATGATCAAACCTCCATCATCCTGCAACTGCAACAACTCAACTGGATCTTCCATGCCCGAATCATTCAATGTGAGAAGGAAAATATACATGGGGAAATGAATAAAATTGACCCTGATACCACTGTAATCAAACCTTCATTATAGTAGTATAATGATCCTCGACTGGATCCTCCATGCCTAAGTGTTTTAAACAACGTTTACAGAAAAAAATGGAAAGGGAGTTGAATTCTATTAACATGAAAGTCTCAAGTCGATTACATAACCAAAGAACAATTGTGGGAGAACAAAATTACATATTGTGAGATCTACTCAACCAAAGACCCTTACAAAATCATAGAACTCCAACCTATATACTCAAAAATATTCGTCATTCTTAGTAGAGGCGTGCTCGAGTTTCCATGGCACTGTGTCACTTCATTCAGACTACTCCTGCAACTTTCTATGCACACGTTTTCCTCTACCATATGCAACCTTGACTACTCTTCTTCCTCAATACCCTATTTTTTCAGACTATGCATGCAGTCTCTCTATGCACACGATCTCAGAATATCTACTCGCAGTCTGCCTCCACAGTCAGACCATTATGACTCCCATTCATGGGGGAGATGACATTCAACCACCACCACCAACCTCAATAACTGCTTCATCAGGACCCAGGAAGGCCCAAGTCATCACTATACCTGTGGAATTTGGCAGCCTCTGTGTTCTTCCATCTGGAGCTGAGTTGGATTCTTGCAAGGATGGTTAGGCATTCGTGGATGTGGATGTGGATTTGTAGGGACGACTGTCACTTTGGGAAGGATATTGGGTTGTGAAATGGCTAGGTGGATGAGACACGGTGGCTGGGGAGAAACTACGGGGTGACACAGGTGGGAGCTGAGGTGTAATGGGACGGAGGTGACGTGGAATGAAGTGGTACAGGTGGCGAAAGATGGGAAGGGGAGATGTGATAGAGGAGAAAGATGGAGTGGAGGAAAGGCGTTGGTGGGACAACTGTGGAGTGGCCACTTACTGACCCAGAATAGGGTGTTATACGCATATGTGCATATCGGGGCTGCCAAAATTGGTTTCATTCTTCCCCTCTTTTGGGCCCAATGTGTGTCTCTGGTTGACACGTAGCGCTTCCACAAAACCACAGTTTTTTCTCAGCCCACTCTACATTTTTTATTGACCTCACATGTTGAATCCTTGATATGGCCAATGACCGTCGATCTGAAGTGTGTAAATCTCAGCCACCCAGATCTATGCACCTCTTATCACAACATGCCAAACGGTCACATCAACTCCGACAGACCTAGGATAAGAGCCACTTAGTGGGTTTTTAACCCCATTCTTTGCATTTTTCCACCCAAGGGCCAAATCCAAAGGAAAAACTCCACCTTGCAAGAATATGTGATAACATTAGGCTCCATGGGGTATAGAGTCCTCACTGCAAGACTTTAAGATCTCCTTCTACAGTTCCAGTCGCCTTCTGTTGGGTTATGGAGTCAAGCTCAAAACACCCTGCTGAGGAATATATGCCAAAAAATAAGATGAAAAAAAACATACAAGGGATCCAAGGAGATTATTTATGTACAATCCTAAACTAATCAAACTTTACATGGTTCTAGGTGAAAGCAAATTTCCACCATAGACAATCAAGTAACTTCCTGAATGGAAGCTACTTTACTCTGTCAGTGATCACTAGTATATGATGCAACCATGACAGTATAAAAATTACACCCTTCAGCTCCTCTTCGAAGGCTGAAGTTAAGATGAAATAGGGTGTCTCCAAGGAATGAATGAAATGCCACTGCAGGTACTCGTTAACAGGCTCATAGAATGAGTGGAAAATTTTGTGAAATTGGTAGCAGAAATCCTTCTCCTCTCCACAACTGCTCATACAGGGCTAATTATCATGGGTAGGCATGGGAAAATGGGAAGATGATACATGATGACTATCCTCATATGATGGATTATTTCTGAAAGGCTCTAGATAGGAGATAAACTTCCCCTTTTTCTTCTCCTCTGGTTCTTCTTCTTGGCTCTCCCAAGGGTCAGATTCATAATCATCATAAACAGGACCAGTGGGAAAGCTCTACTCTTTTTCATGCTCCTCAGTGTCTTCTTCAAGCCCAAGAGGGTTTATTTCCTCATGGTAATATCCTTTAAGAAAAATAGGATAAGACTCTGCTATGTGCTCTTGGATATCCTACATATCCAGCTCAGAATCTGATTCATAGCTATCATATATAGGATGGTTTCTCCTCTAGTCAACAAAATGTGATGCAGGGATTTGTTGCTCTCCTTCTGAATAATCATTAAAGCTAGGGATAGAAGACACCTCAGGAGAAGAATGAAGGGCCCCTACAGTCATGAAATATTCATCATAATCCTCCGTAGGGCTGCCAAGAACATCTGCTTCTAGGGTTGGAAAATCCTCTGCATTTTCTTCAAAAAGGAAACACTCATGTTTTGCCTTCAATTCCTTTAAATCTACAAAAAGAGACTACACCAACTCCATCAGCTCACTCGGAGAATCTCCTTCCTCCTCACAACCTTCATCCTCACAACTTTCCTCTGATGCAGATGAACATGGAAGAGAAAGAATTGATTTCTGATCCAAGTCATCAGGCTCATCCTCACAACCTGCATAAGAAGCAGCTCTATCTTGAATACAATCATTGCATCCCTCACAACAACTATGAAAAATTAACTTAGAGGGATAAAACTTCTAACAATGAATGTTCAAATATGCATGAAATTCTCCTAGTGAATAAATGCTAGCAGGGGTTAAAGAATGATACCACCCACGAGCATCCCCTGCTAACGAGAACATGAACATATTCATTAATACATCCTCATGATGTATCTCCCACTGGTGCATGAGTTCATGAAACTCTCTAAGATGTTGAGCAGGGTTGTCCTCTTTATGCTCTCTAAATTTAGGAAAATAATCATTCCATTCATTTGGAGAAGGAACAACATTGGGAAAACCAGGAACATCAGAAAAATTAAAGGGAGAAAACCTCCAACCCATGATTCTTTCCATTTCGAACCAATGGAGTCGCCAATCGATTCTTCAACCATGGATTCATTAGGTGAATTATGCACAGGATGAGTGTGTCTGGTCTTTGTTCACCATCAAAGACTGGATCTGATCGTTGTGCTCTCTGAGGGGCTACGGGTGTAGCTAGAAGTAGCCACACTAAAACAGTGGAGTCACCATAGTAGAGTTGCGAGGTGCACAGTTGCAATATTTGATGTACTGAGTTATGATTCACCTTCAAAATAAGTAATATTTGTTGTTCTATCCCAGGGTAAATATTCAATTTCTTCCTCGAAAACAGTGCTAGAAATGTTAGCATTGAAAGTCATCTATGGATTGTTGTAGAGGTAAGCCTAAGGCCCATCAGTGTTTGGGGTGGATGTTGGTTTAAATGTGGATGGTTGATGTCCAAAACTCAACAACATGAAATATGTTCAACACAAAACTGGACGGAAAATGCACAGGGAAGTGAGGGCCACATTAACTTCAGTCAGTAATTTGAGTTAAAGCGAGAGCAGAGGGAAGAATTAGGAGAAAGGGTGAAGGATATTGCTCTGGGCATCAGGCCTTACAAAAAATCAGAGAAGAAAACGCAAGATCAATAGAATTATTGGGCTCAAGTTCAGACACATAAATATGTATACAAGTGATCCAGATGGATATCAGTGGCCACCCACTTTTTCCAACTAGCTCAAAACAGTTTTTTGACAATTTTGGCAATTTACTATATTTAGCAGTTTTAACTTCCGGGGCCATTTTGAGGGATTAAATGAAGGTTTTTCAGAATATAGATCCTAAATGATACACAAAGGAATTATTGATCCCCCAAAATGAATCTCCTCAACGATACCTTTCCAACGGGCTATCACACGCCTAAAACGGAGATCGTATGCAAAAGTTACAACCCCGGGAAGTTGATGTACTAACTTACCCAAATGGGGCCCACATGAATTTTGGCGCTTCATATAATAGGGTTAGGTTTTTGGATGTCTAGGGTTTTTGGATGTCTAGGGTTTTTGGCATTCTTTGTTATTGTAAAAATTCCTTCAAAGCCTCATTGTAATTTTCTTCTTGCGAATGCACACTGTCGTCACATCTCTTCTCAGATATAAGCCGCCACCATTCTAGCAAGCTTGTTTCCGCTGCATTTTACAGTTTCATCTTATTTCGTTATTGAATAGAAAACCAGTTTTACTGTATCTCTGTTATTTTGTGTTAAGGACCTGTTAATAATATGTATTCATTTCATTCTTCTCATAAAATCCGGATCAATGGTATTAGAGCATTCTTCTCCTTTGTTGGGTATGTGTTATATTCTTTGCATGTGTGTGTGTGTGGGTGCGTCAGATACGACAACTGCGTCTGACGATCCCTTCACCTAGAGCTCTATCATGTGCACCGAGCACTTTCCTATGGGG
>ML786794.1:416592-431235 GCA_009831015.1 Picea engelmannii | reverse complement strand
TTTGTGAATAAGTTATAATTCCATTAGTAATTAGATAGTAGTTAGTATAATATTAGTTAGTAGTTTGTATATATAGATAGTTAATTAGTAGTTTATTTAGTAGTTAGTTTTAATTAGATTAGTGTATTAGTTAGTTAGTTAGTATTAGTTTGTTTTATTTATTGTTAGTTAGTTTAGTTTGTTTTAGTTTGTTTGTTTTATATTTTTAGTTAGTTTAGTTTGTTTTATTTGTTTTAGTTAGATTAGTTAGTTTAGATTAGTTTTCTCTTTGGTTTTTCTAGGACCTTAGATCGGCTAACGGAGCCGCTAAGCCCGTCAGGGTGGTTCATTCCAAATGGCTTGGGTTATTAGACAACCCCGGACCGGTTCCACTCTCTCAGTTGACGGACGATCAATTTTGCCTGTCAAAAAATGGTGCTAGAAGGAGGGCCTGAACTTAATTAATGGCACAAGGCGGTCGCAAGACTCCTCCCCCCCCTAATCGCTCACCTATAGTGACTAGAAGACGTTCACACGATAATATTCCCCTTCAAACAACAACTACTTCAACCGAAGATCCGCAGATCACAGTTGAGCCAGCAACCCCTAATCCTATAGGTGGTGACTTAGAAGAGATTGTCTGCCGATCTCTTATTAAAACACATAGTGCCTTAGCTAGTTTGAGGCAACCAAACCATCCATGGGGTCAACCTATGGACTTCTCTGATATCAGAGAACAATTAGGTGACACTAACCTCACTGTGAATCCTACAGATCCAATCACAAATCCTGCTGCAGGAGGATCTAGGATACCTCCTTCACCACCTTCCTCATCTCCTTCCTCTTCTGGAGGATATTCCTTGTCAGACGAAGGAAATTCACCTTCTCAGCCTTCCACACCCACTACCCCGATGGAAAATCAGAACAACCCTGCTAGACCCTAGTTGGACCAGGATGCTGTAGCTGTACCTGGAGCTCAACACCCTCTACCTAAGCATCTGGAGAAATGGCTTCCCAAGTTTGATCCTGATTCAAAACAGATAGCTGAAGATCATATAAAAAAATTTATGTTAGCCATCAGACTCCGCAATGTTGAACATGAAGACATTGTCTGTAGGTTGTTCCCTTACACTTTCGAGGGTAACGTATCCACTTGGTACTTTTCCCAACAGCCCCATACCATAGTGTCTTGGGAAAAGTTTGAGTCATGCTTCTTGGAAAAATTCGGAGATGGTAAACCTACGGAAGTCTTAGTCATGGATCTTTCAAGCTTAAAAATGAATCCAAAAGAAAAAGTTAAAGATTTTAATCAAAGATTCTTAACTCTTAAGAATAGGATCCCTGCAGATTTTATGCCTGCTGAGAGTATTGTAATAGCTTACTACACTAAATATTTACATCAAAGTATAGCTATTTGGGTTAAACGATCTAAAAAGGCCATGTTGTTAGAAGCCTTCGAGGAGGCTAGTCAGATTGAAAAAGACATACTTAGTCTTAAGGACTCTTCTAGCAATGAAACTGAGACTATTTCTTCTTCCAAAAAGAAGATTGAAATCCTCCCCAGACCTACTCAAAGCAAAACACAACCTGAAAACTCTGATTTGGAAAATTTAACTAAAGTTGTTCAAAAAATGTCGAATCAAGTTATAGACTTAAAAAGGTCAACTGAAGAAGCTTCCTCGAGTAAAGGACCCTACAAACCTCCTTTCTGAAATCCTTTTCCTACCAACAAACCTAATCCAAACCCCAAAAGATTGAACCTAGAAAGTTTGCAATGTGCTCTTCAAACAATTCTAGAAGCCCAAGATAACTTGATGCCTCCCGAGATCCCTCAGGAGGAAGTTGAATAGGAAACAGTTCAAGAAGAAGAGTCTTCTCCAAACATTTTTGGACACTTCTCGGATAGCATATTCCAAGCTAACTTCGAGACTGTTCACCCTTATAACACTAGGAGTAAGACAACAAATAACCTGTCTACAGAGAACACTACAACTTCACCTCCAAAGCAATCTAAATCAGCAGAGCTGAAACAGAGTAATGTGAACCCTAAATTAGATTATGATGTTGTTGAAGATCTTAAAAAATTAAGGGCTAACATTTCTATCTATGAGTTGTTGAAGTTTCCATTTTTGTTACAAAAGATGTTGCAAAATATTTCAGAAAATGGCAAGAATGGTAATGGTAACAAGGTTGTGCAAAGCAAAGTTCCGCAGAAGACTTCCACTAAAAATAATCTTGATCCTCATGATAAAGGAAGTCTTCCTGTAGTTCCTGTAAATAATGTAAATAATATAAATAATTCAGATAAAGTAACATTAGAAACTGCGAGTAAGAAGCCACAAGCTACTACTCTTAGTACTCGCAAGAATGTACCTCCTTTTCTTTTAACTTTCGAGATCTTCAACAGAAACGTGCATAATTGTATGGTTGACTCAGGGGCATCATCTAATGTGATGCCTTGGTCTATTTGCCAAAAGATAAACGTTGAAGTTGAACCCTCTTCTTTAAAAATCATACAACTTGATCGGACAAATGTCAATGTTAGAGGCGAACTAAAGAATGTACTTATTAGATTGTCGTCTAACCCCAAGGTTCATCAAGTTATTGATATAATTGTTGTGGATATTCCGGAAGTGTATGGCATGTTTTCAAGCAGGGACTGGTCGGAGAAACTACATGGTTATTTCGCAACGGACTGGTCTCATCTATGGCTTCCAGAGAACAGCAAGCCTAATAAAATCAGAGTAAACCGTGAGCGCTACCTCAAGTTCACGGTCACTGATTTGAATGATCTTAATGAACCGTACACACCTCCTGTTGATTCACTTGAAGTACAAGGAATGGACACCTTCTTCGGAAACTTCATGGCCGAGGTTTCACCTATCATCAATACGGAACAACAATCCGAGATCGTAGCATTTGTGCAACTGACACCTTCCACACGACAATCTCATGAACCCGATACAAATCAAATTTGGTCTCTATATTTCGACGGGTCAAAGTCCAAAGAAGGAGCCGGTGCAGGTTGCGTCATTATCGATCTGGCAGGTAATAAAACATTGATAGCATGTAGGTTGGAAACTGAATGTACTAACAATACTGCAGAATATGAGGCTTTACTACAAGGTCTCAGAAAATCTTTGGACATGAACATTCAAAATTTAACCGTCTTTGGCGACTCTGAAATAGTGGTTAGATAGGTGAGAGATTCTATCCACTGTCTTTCTCCACATCTCAAAAGCTACCAGTCTGAGGTATGGAATTTAATGAGTAAATTTTCTTCTTTTAATATACATTCCATTCCTAGATTGAATAACTTTGAAGTAGATTTATTAGCTAATGTAGCTTCTAAACTTCTTCCTGCAGAAGGCTTGTCTCCAAACGCATTTTTAGTTGAGCTGCTGTTTCGGCCATCCATTCCCGATAACGTCACCAACTGGAGATTATTTGATGATGATCAGCAGATTATCAACTTCCTGCACATAGAAGAAACCTTCCAAGGTGCGGTGATAGATGAAGACACACACGACGAAAATTTGCGTGATTTCACGGTAATACCTGATCTGAAATCTCATGAAGCTCTATCAGATATGGTAAACTCGATCCCAAAATCTGTAATTAGATTAGAGAATTTTTATGATTTTGAAGATAAATTTAAAAAGACGGTCAATTGTAAAACCAATAGTTCCTCATTATCTTATGAAAAAGTTAATCTAGGAACTAGTGAAAATCCTCAATGTATTAATCTAGGCTTGGGATGTTCTAGACAAGAAAAAGCTACTTTTGTTAAATTGTTCAAAGAATTTAAAGATGTCTTTGCATGGACGTACGATGATCTTAAAACGTTCGATCCTAATATCATACAGCATGTCATCCCGATGAAGCCCCAAACCTTACCCTTTCAACATAAACTAAGGAAAATGCACCCTAAACTAGAACCGACCATTCAAAAAGAATTGAATAAACTCCTAAGTGATAAAATAATATTTTCTGTTAGACACACTCAATGGGTGCCCAACCTTGTCCCAGTTCGGAAGAAAAACGGAGAAATTCGACTTTGCGTCGATTTTCGAAACCTCAACAAAGCGTCTGACAAAGACAATTATCCTGTCCCACCCATGGAACAGATCCTGCAACAGGTATCTGGTTCCGAGAGGATGTCTTTATTGGATGGTTTCTCCGGATACAACCAAGTCTTGATGTCCCCGCCAGACCAACTCAAAACTACCTTCCGTACCCCATGGGGCACTTATGCTTATCGTAAAATTCCCTTTGGATTGATTAATGCTGGTGCTACCTTTCAGAGAGCAATGGACATTACTTTTTGAGGCTTAATCAATCAATCTTTCGTAGTTTACTTGGATGATGTGACCATTTATTCTAAAAACAAAGACGATCATCTAGCTCACTTACGAGCCGTTCTGCTACGATGTCGTAAATACGGCATCTCCTTGAACCCCAAAAAGTCCATCTTTGCAGTAGAACAGGTTAAATTACTAGGTTTCATTGTGTCTAGTGATGGGATGATTATTGACCCCGAGAGGAATCAAGTCATCGCTAAACTTCCCCCTCCTACATCCAAGAAATCCATGCAGTCTTTCTTAGGCCAGATTAACTTCGTGAGAAGATTTGTCCCCAGTTTCTCCGAAATGGTCAGGCCTCTGCAGAACCTCATTAAGAAAGACACCCAATATCACTGGGGACCCATGGAAAATCAAGCTTTTAATGCTATAAAGAAGGTCATAATAGACGCTCCGTCTCTCATGAGCCCTGATTTCTCTCAAGACTTTACACTCTATACTTTTGCCTCTGATCGTTCCTATGCCACAGTCCTAACTCAGAAAAATTACGAGAACAACGAAGTACCCATCGCCTTTATGAGCTCCGCTTTCAAAGGTGCTGAACTTAACTACCCAGCGGTCGATCGTCAAGCCTACGTTGTTTTCAAAGCAGTTAAGCATTTCCGGTCCTATCTTTTGAAGTCAAGGACGAAATTCATTGTCCCCTTTCCTGCGGTAAGGAACTTGTTAGTGCAAAAGGAGTTAGGAGAGAAGAGAGCTAACTGGGTCACCTCCTTGCAGGAGTATGACTTAGAGATCACCCCAGTTCAGATCGTGAGAGGCCAAGGGTTGTGTAAATTGGTTGTTGATTCGGAAATAGAACAGCAAGAAGATAGTGATATGTCAAACCTAGAACAACGCGATCAAAGTTTAATTTGTTGCACACAGAACCTCGTTAGTCCCTGGTACGATGATATTAGATTCTGTCTTGAACATGGATCAGCACCACATCACCTTGACCCCTCCAAAAGAAGAGCATTGAGACTAAAGTCCACCTCCTTTCATCTAGTTAACGGTATACTGTTTCGTCAGAATTTTGATGGCGTACTAATGCGTTGTCTCGAGAAAGATGAAGCAGAAAGAGTCTTGCTTGAGTTGCATGCAGGAGAAACTGGTGGTCACTTCGGTGGTGACACCACTGCTCATAAGGTTTTAAGAGCCGGTTATTACTGGCCCACGCTTTTAGGGACGCCCATGCCTTGTGTCGTAAATGCATCATCTGTTAGAAATCATCAGGGCGGTTGCAAAAACCAGCCTTTCCCTTGCAACCCGTCTCAGTAGATTCTCCTTTCCAGCAATGGGGCCTTGATATCATAGGTCCTGTTAACCCTCCATATTCGCAACAACACAAGTATATTGTGACAGCCACAGACTACTTTACACGATGATCTGAAGCTGTTGCGCTAAGAACTGTCAACACCAGTCAGGTTATCTCTTTTCTAAACTCGAATATCATCACTCGTTTCAGTATCCCTGATTGTCTAGTCTTTGACAATGCTTCATACTTTTCTTCTCTTGAGATGAGTGAGTTTGCTTTGGAGAAAGGAATAAATCTGAAGTATTCTTCTAGTTACTACCCCCAGGGCAACGGCTTAGCAGAATCAACAAACAAGAACTTGATCAAAATTATCAAGAGAACCGTGGCTGAAAATCACAAGAATTGGCACAATGCACTGCTGAATGCACTATGGGATGATAGGGTAACACCCAAAGCCGCTATAGGTAACTCCCCCTTTTTTCTCATTTATGGCAGAGAAGCAATTCTGCCACCTCACATTCTTCTTCCTTCACTTCAGTTGTCACAAAAGGTCCAAGAAGAAGATGGTCCCCCTTTAGAAAGTCGAATTAACGCTTTGATGAAGTTGGAAGAAGTAAGAACCCAAGCTAAGCATAAGTTATATCAACATCAACAATTGATTAAAAGCTGGTTCGATTCTAATTCTGCTTCTGATAGGAATTTTGAAGTAGGCAATCTCGTCTTGAAGTGGGACAAACCACACGAAGGAAAAGGTGAGCACACCAAATTTCAAAACTTATGGCTTGGACCATTTTTTATTGCTGAAAAGTTGGGCCCTAGTTCCTTTCGATTACAGAATCTTGAAGGGTAGCTTGACACCTACCCGGTGAATGGCCAAGCCCTGAAAAGATACTTTGCTTGATAAATACCCTTGTATATTATGTATATATTTTTTCTTTCGTTTGTGTTTTCGTTTGCTTTCTGCTTTCAATTTTGATTTGAAGTGATCAGTTTGTGTTTTTGGACATACACATACCTGTACACTGAGCTATTCAGACAAAGACGATAGAAAAAATTTCTTCTCTAAAATAACTTCTGAAGATTTGTACAAACATCAATGGTATATCTTTGAAACTAATATCTATGTTGGAAAAATTTTGTTGTTTGAAAGAAGTTTACCGATTTCAATCTCTGAGCAAAGTTTGTCATGATCATCTATTATCTTTTTACGCTGTCCCTTTTTCCGTAAAGGAATGAATCAAAATATGTCTCCCTGTCATAGGAAGTTGTTTTTATAAAACATCTATGGAACTGAATAAAGGACGGTGCTAAAACATTATGATGAGGTCTAAAAAAAATATGTTAAAATATCATAATTTTCAGCGTCACCCCGCTCAGCCATATATCTTCAAAAGAAAAACAAAATAAAATTATGAATAAGAGCTGTGGGAAGTGCTTGTAAACCCGCCGGGATACTGAACAGGTCTGCTGGCAGCGGGTAAATGCATGCATGGCGCCAAGACAACTTTGTCGGGGTACTGAACAGGCCTGTTGGCAGTGAAGCAATGTCGGGTATATGAAAATCTGCAAAAAAAATAAGAAACCTCTCTAATGTCCTTTATTCTGATCTAGAACTTCTTGACAAGATACAAATGTCAGAGTGGGTTAAATGGTAACCCTGTCGAGGCTATGGACGCCTGCTGGCAGCAGTGGCCATGCCAACAGTATCGAAGATTTTATCTTTAATATCGTGACTTGCTGATCTTAAGACTGTTATTGATTTTCATCTTTTGAAACACTGCTGGAAAAAAATGATTGATGACGATGTTTGTACAATTTTCTGGTTGTTATTTTGAGTTGAAATTTTCTTGGCTGTCCTAATCTAAGTTTGTTATTTTTACAGAGATAACTGCTTCTTCCAGTGTGTCGCCATTGTTGGCAGCCAATTCACCTTTTTCTACGATCATAAAAGTTGCCTACACCTATGTCTTGCGAATATCAAGTTTTTCGTCGCATTTTTCAAATTGACGACATTTTCATTCCTTGCGACATTTACACATCTGTCTTCGTTAAGTTTTCATGACAGTAAGCGTGAAAACTTCTCCTTTCGAGGTCGCATTTCAATCACTATCTGCACTGTCATGATCTTTTTATCGACATGCCTACTGCACTTACCTTTTGTTTATCATATGTGGTTGAAAAGACTTTCAAATTGTGCTCATTGGACATTTTTATATTGATTGCATAACTTGATTTTATTGAGTTTGTAAGACATTGAGCATTTGGATTTGCATTTTATGACTTGCCTAATCTTTGATTCTATGAAATGCATAAGGGTTTTGATTTAATTTTTATATATGTATGATAGGATTCTTATGTTAATCTTTTATATTTGTTTGGCTTGTCAACTATTTGGTACCTTGGTTAAACTTATGAATCAATACATTAGTGCATATTTGATTTTGGGTGTTGATCTATACGTCAAACGTTTTGAACACTATGGCATGGTGCTGGTGCGTATTTGTATGCACATTGGATTTAGTTAGTTGTACACCTGACTTAATGGATGATCCACTATTATGAATTGAACAGCGATGAAATTTGGTGGTTGTACTTTGCCATAATTATCGTGCATGGCAGTGAATGACTCCACCACCCTCGCATGCGCACATTAACGCTTACCCCTTTTTTTCTCGTTCATTGCTGTTAGACCGATATCTCTGCTACTATGTGTTCAAACCCTTCCCTTACCATGCATTCAACTCAAGGCACCAGTCGTGCGAGTTGAACCCAATGGCAAATAGGCCCTGTTGATGTTTGATGATGCCCGCTAAGATTTGGCAGACAGTGGGTGGCTTACCTTCGTGGAACGTTTCGATGGCTTTAACCTCTGCGTGGTTCAATAGTTTTCCATGAATTTCGATGGCTGTCGAGCTAAGGTCGGCAATATACAATTGGAAATTGATGAACAGTTCATCAGTCTTGCTACGGGTTTGCCTGCCACTGGACAACGATGGTCCAAGAATTGAAAAGTCAAAGAAGTCCTGTGGACACTGCTCTTCCAGTCACGCAAAATCACCTCCTGTTATAGAGGTATGTCCGTGACCATGCTTAAACAACGTTGGCATGATTTATTAATGATAATAAAACATTTTATCACCTGTGAGGGTCGATACGGGTTTGTGTTCCTACACCACCTGCATTTTCTTATGGTTTTTATGGGTTATCAGCTCAATATTCCCTATTATTTGCATAGAATCTTGTTTAAAATGTCGAAGAAGTACAAAGAAACCAGGCTGATAGTAGCCTCTTTCATTATGGACTGGTGAAGCTTATTGTTGTCTATCATTTGAGTCTTCTTGGGGATTGTTGGAACAATTTCATTGCTCGAAATGGTTTCAAGGATTTGAAGCCTCCACAGGTTGAAAAACCTATGGTGGGTGAGGTCAAGGTTGTACCCCCAGTACCCTACCAGGTCCTTCTACCTAAACCCTCGGTCGACCCTCCTATCGACTTACCCCACACTGTGACTAAGAACGTTGAGACTGTAAAGCCTGTGAGCAAAAATCCCAAAGCCAACCTCACTGCAAACGCCAAAGGGAAAAAGAATGTCCGTTTGATTTTGCGAATGGCAAGAAATAAGCCAAAACCCCCTTTCAAGCTTAACCCTATCGTGTTGAGTGAGGACTTCGATTCGGAAGTGGAGCGTTTCTTGGCTAGTGAATATCCCTATTCACAAGGTTTGTGTGTTGAACCCTCGTATGACTTTGTGTCAAACCTACCCCCTGCCTACAGAACGACCCTAACTACCCAGGCATTAAGTTGCCTTGTGAAACCCTCGGTCATTTGCCCAAATCCCCTCCTGCTCTGTCCAAACCTACAATGTCGCCCTGTGATCAATGCAATTCATGGTTGGAGCGGTATTATAATGATGTCCCAATTCTCCAGTCAAAGATTCAGTCACTTGAGGACCAAATTGCAGCCCTGACCAGTCAAAAGGCCAAGCTACAAGCAACAGATAAGAAACAAAAGACTATCGGCTCCATCTTGTTTAAAAATGTGGAATCGGCCACGGCTGTGGTGAATTCCAAGCTGGCATAATTGAATAGCCTCGTCGCCACACAGGTATATTTGATATCATTTGTTTTTTGTAAATAATCTAGGTTTATATAATGATTTGATTTCGGTTTTAAACAACTCTGTTCATTTCATTTTAATAGCTATGTTACATTGCATGCATTCTATATATAGCTCTGTTTTAAATAAATGGAATTTCGTTTTTTCAATCATCCCCAGTTTAGATTCTATTAGATTTTCATCGATTTGATTGATCTTGGTGTGGATTTGATTTGTTTGATTGAGTTAAAATGGATGCTCTGCTGTCAATCAAATTTGTTTTGTACTCATTCTAGATGGGAATCGTTCCTCATTCAATTTAGAAAAGGATCACATTTCGTTTCGATTTCATTATAATGCGTACACTATGATTAGCAACAATTTTGATGAGGTTAACTGTTATGGTTTTATGTCCCATATGACCTTTGAGCAATAGGAATACAATTCAGATCATTTCCAATATGACTCTGTACAAACAAGCCCAAATCATGGAATGGATTTTGTTGCATAACGATTATGTTAAAAACCCAACCGGTTAATTCGCATTGGTTTACTGCTAGCTCGACCATGTTATCAGTTGATTTCGTAATTGCAATGGATACTCTGTTTGAATTTGATTTGTAGAACGAGATTGTCTATATCTCAATTCACGATTTATTTTTATATTAAACTCAGTCATGATGCGTTTGAAATTAATGATTTCGTTCAATACCAATCAAAATTATTTGCCCAGTTTGCAATTATAACTTCTGTCGATTCTATTATGGTTGTGATCACAATTAATCGATCCTGTCTGTTGACTGTGCAAGGATCAACGATCGAAATCTATCACAAATTTGGTTTGGTTGATGCTGTTACGTATGATTTCATTTACCCATAATCGAAACAGTCTTTATATCTGTGTATTCGATTAAACGATATGAATCTTTTGCTATATCGTTATAACTATAACGAGTGGAAAATGGTTGTGTTGGATTAGATCGTATCACATACAATATGATTCATTGGCAATTTCAATTGGATATGAAACAGTCTTGTTACTGTTCGATTATGAAAGATCCGATTTTATGGTAACAGAAGAACAGAGTATTCCTATCTCTGTTTACGATTCAATCACTTTTGATCCTGTTTAATGTTGAATGATAAAATCATTTGAATATTAAGAGATTCGTTTTCAATTAATCATTGGAAGATAATTTGATTTAATTCTTTTAAAATATTTGATTTGATTTTAATTCTGATTCTGTATATTATTTTAGACTAGCTACAGAATCAGATGATTCTGTAGCTAAGTCTGTGGAATCAGATTTTTATTGTTTTTCTCATAAAATATCTCTCTAACTTGTTATTTTTGATCCATTTCGGGTGAATTCGAAATTGCATTGGATTGGATGGATAGTTGGAGCATATTTGAAATATTTTGGTTTCATTTTAGTTTCCTAGTTTAGTTGATTTTGGGAATATCTTCCCAGATTATGTAAACAGTTTGATACTATCCACATGGAGGTTTTACCCTATGGAAAGACTTATAAATACCTATTATTTTGTAATAAGGTCATCCTCATTCATGGGAGAACAAGGATATGGAATTTTAATACAGACTGAGACAGAATTTAATATTCTGCTACAGCTTTAGCTTTTCATAATATCAATATTTTGTTTTATGTTTATGTGTATCAATTTTCATTTGGTTAATGACTACTTTAGCTATCTTAGTCTTTTGCAAATGATATAATTTAATCAATATAATCTATATCTGATTTCTTCCAAGTGTATAAAAAACATAGCAATTTTTTGATTCAGTTTGTGGATGACAGATTTCTCTTCTTCATAAGTTGAATTATTGAGTATAAGTTTTTGCATAACAAGTTTCCCTTATTGCAGAGATTTATAAATCATATAATTGTTATGATTTTGTATGTCTTGTTTGTCCTGTAAACAACTCAAAGAGCATCACAACTATTGTTTACAAGAAGATTTTGGATCAATCCGGTGCAAGTTTCCTTCCTCCAACCATCTTTGAAGTCATCATACATAGGACAAAATTGGAGCGTTTCCAGGTCAGTTTGTCATTTGTTTGTTTAATGTATTTATTAGTAGTTTAGTTTAGATATAAGTTTAGTTAGATTTATAGGTAGAATTAGTATATTAGATTGTTTAATTTCAGTTAGTATATTAGATCGTTTAATTTCAGTAAGTTTTATTTCTTGTTCATAAAATCATAAAAATCAAAAAACATCTCTAGYTGTCTTAGGGCAGAAAGMAAATGAATTTTACAGGTTTTATTCAAATCTGCAAGTTGTAGATATTGTACATTTGTGAATAAGTTATAATTCCATTAGTAATTAGATAGTAGTTAGTATAATATTAGTTAGTAGTTTGTATATATAGATAGTTAATTAGTAGTTTATTTAGTAGTTAGTTTTAATTAGATTAGTGTATTAGTTAGTTAGTTAGTTTAGTTTGTTTTAGTTAGTTTGTTTTATATTTTTAGTTAGTTTAGCTTGTTTTATTTGTTTTAGTTAGAATAGTTAGTTTAGATTAGTTTTCTCTTTGGTTTTTGTAAGACCTTAGATCGGCTAACGAAGCCGCTAAACCTGTCAGGGTGGTTCATTCCAAACGGCTTGGGTTATTAGATAACCCCGGACCGGTTCCACTCTCTCAGTTAATGGACGGTCAATTTCGCCTGTCAACACTATCTGCGTTGTTGGCGATGAACGAGATGTTATACTTGCTGCCATTGAAATCCCTGTGGATACTGTCCTTGGCGCGACTATGTTACCATATGGCGGTGGCCTTAAGCCCCCTCCCCTAGGAAATGTCCTTGGGTCCTTCCCTACGAATCCAGGACGATGCGGAAATGTCGATATTGTACCCCCAGTTAAGTTCATGTGTTCCTCCGCATAACGTGCATTTTCCACTACTTCCGCTACTGAAGACAGTTTCCACATCCGCACCATAGCTCTTGTAATGTCCACAAGGCCGAGAACAGTTGTAAATCTATGTATCAAATGAATTGTAAATATGTGTTATAGGCTGGTGATCCAAGTTTGTATAAGCCGGTGGGCTTATGTGATTGTTAGGCCAGAGAGCCTAAGGGTTGGAGGCCCAGGGCCTGATTTTGTACTTGTATATATATAAAAAAAATTAATAAAATTGTAAAAACCACCAGGTGTAGACCGACCACAATGAATGAGTGAAGGGGGACTGAGCTTCCACAAAGAAGGCAAGGGATTAGGGGCTGGAAGGTGGGAAAAGGGGCTAAGTGTTGAGCTTGGGGGCTCAGCCTAGGGGGCTTAAGCCTGGGAATAATATTTTAATATTATCCCAAAAAGACATGTGCATTTTATGTTTTATCCTAATTTTTTGGCAAGGGAGGACGTACAAGGGTGATGCGTGCTGGTGGAATGCATGCAGTTCCATGGGTGACAAGTGTCAACCCTGACGCATGCGAATAAAATGGCCAGGGTGAGCCGTGAGAAGGGTTCACTCTCTCATTTGAGGGGATTTCCTGAGGGGGTACAAGCTCTGAGTAGTACGACCAACCCGACTCCTGTAGAGAACCTTTGTGCGTCCCTGTGATTCAAAAATTTTGTGTCTAGCTCAGGGAAAACCCGTGTGTGCATTCCTGAAATGAGAAGCCTGTGTTGATTTTGGGAAAGAGTCTGTGTATGTTCGGGAAAGCCGGTACTCACTTCTTTGTTCTAAACCAGGGAGTCTACATCAACCCCTGTGTGGACAACTCATCACGCATCCCTGAGAATCCAGAGTGTGAGTCTATTTCGTGTTGCCAAATTGAGAAAACGGAAGTGTCCCGTCCCTGCTAAGCCTGTTTATGCTATTGCACCTGTCTAGAGCTTCCCTGGGGTGTTCGTGTCTGGATTCCCATGGATTGTGGTGGACATGTATTGTTTGTTCCTATGTGGCTTGTTGGCCAGTTTGTACAACTCTCTCTCCAAGTGAGAGAGGTGGTTGAAATTGGAAGAACAGGTTGTTGGGCCTGTGAGCGACTCACTCCAGGTGAAAGAGTGTGCAGGGGAAGGAGAGAACTCCTGGAAGGAACCTTGTCTCTGCCATAGAGCCCGAAGACTTCCGGTCCGGCCTGTTCCTGTAACCCAAGGCAAGGGAGATTAGCAGTCGAAGGACTGTCTAGGTGACAGAGAAGGTGTAAACTCCTGGGGTGGAACAGGCATGTGGGGAATGATGGTATGTGGGAAGTGAGCGTGGGAGGTTCCTTGGAGAGAATCCCTTCCTTGTGGTTGTGTGTTGTTTTCCTGTAACCTCAGCTTAGCCTAGATTTCCTTGTCTCAGGGTGGAGCTTAGTCCCAGCTCGGGGGTGACCCACTGCTGAGCTGATGAGCAGTGTGGTCTAAGGCTGGGAGGTTCGTGGAAGGCCTGCACTTGATTGGTGGAATCTACCATTGATAAAGATAAGTATCTGATTATGTTTTAATCATGTTTTGCATGAATCTACTACTTATGATATCATGATTTCCACTGTTTATATGAATTAGTATGAAATGCTATGGACTGTTAATTATGGCAGTAACTCATATGAATACTCTATGTAGAATGTGTTTATTTGTTTAAATGCATGAGATTTATAATACCTGTATGAGTTATGTGCAAGGTGGTGTTATAAGTTTTCTTTTAAGAGAGATTAAACAAAGTAGCAGAAAAGGTGTGCTACAGTTTGGTATCAGAGCTAAGGTTTCGAAACAGAGCCTAGATGGGCCAGTGGAGCAGTCTTTGGACCCAGAGTGCGAGGGAAATTGGGTCTAGAAGGCCAATTTTGGACCTTGGTTTTCCCTGAAGTGTCAAGGAGTTACCTGATGAGTTTTTAAGCTCAGGAGGTTTAGCGGTGTGTGAAACCACAGTCGGGGTGGTCTATGGCCATGGAGAAATAGGTCTCCACACCAATAGCGTTAGAACCCTAGTATCTTCTCGGGAGGGAAGGTGGACCCTGTTGAC
>ML786794.1:387907-399321 GCA_009831015.1 Picea engelmannii | reverse complement strand
CCTTCCATAAGGATTAATATATGGTGTTACCCTACCTCAAGGGTTTTCTCTATTTCTTGTGTTCATGTTATGGTGAATGGTTTATGGTTTATTCTTGGTATTATTGAAGTATATTTGCAGATCTGGTATAGGTACTTAACAGTGACTCACTGCTGAGCTGATGAGAAGTGTGGTCTAAGGATGGGAGGTTCATGGAAGGCCTGCACTTGGTTGGTGGAATCTACCATTAATAAAGATAAGTATCTGATTATGTTTTAATCATGTTTTGCATGACTCTACTGCTTATAATATCATGATTTTCGTTGTGTATATGAATTAGTATGAAATGTTATGGACTGTTAATTATGGCAGTAACTCATATGAATACTCTGTGTAGAATGTGTTTATTTGTTTAAATGCATGAGATTTATAATACCTGTATGAGTTATGTGCAAGGTGGTGTTATAAGCTTTCTTTTAAGAGCGATTAAACAAAGTAGTAGAAAAGGTGTGCTACAACTCTTATCTTAGGGTTCAATCCATAGATGAAGCACTCTGCCTGTCATTGATCATTATCCATATATGAAACATATTTGACTAGTTCCATAAATCTGATCTCATATTCTTCTATAGTTCTATTTCCCTGTACTAAGGCATGAAATGCCCCTACCTTTTGTTCCTCGTAGTATGTTGGTAGCTATTTCCTTCGGAACCTCTCCTCAAAAATTTCCCAAGATACTGTGTTTGGGGTAAGGTGCAGTTGTCTTTCCAGGTTGCCCCACCAGTTCAAGGCGTTGTCTTTTAACTGAAAAATTGTGATCTTTTCCTTTGAGTTGGACCCATAGTCCCTTAAGGAAAAACACCTTTTCATGCCTTCCAACCATGCTTCCGCGCGTTCACTGGCGCGACCCCCGACAAACTCCAGAAGTTTGATCTTCTGCAATTCTCGCATGATGTCTTCAGGTGAAGTTCCTCCCCCTGAATCCATTGATGCTTCTGGATTACCTGTTCCAGATAGTGGGGGTTCCACTTCAGTCCCTACTGGTTTTCGCCCCTTCAAAGTCTCATTAATGGTTTCCAACGAGCGTAGTATGAGAGATAGTTCGGGTGATGGTGGTGGTGGCGCTGATGGTGTTGGCGGTGCTTGCGACGATGCTCCCATGCCTCAACTCTCTTGAGTCTTGACCATCCTGTATGCTTTAACCTGCATCAACCAAAGTTGTCAGGATGAGTTCAAGGATGTTTCAAATTGGTGCTACTCAAACTAGAAACACCAGTTAGGCGTAAGTTTTCTTTACTTGTCTGTAAACAGACATTACTCCTTTAGGGGATTGGCTAGGTTAGGATTAGGATTAAGCATCTAAGCTTGATTTCTTCGCCCCTATAAAAAAAAAAACTATTGGTTCCCTTGCCCTGTAGCTATGCTAGCCTTGCGCCATACTCTCCAATTCCTATGCTTACTCTCCTAGTGCATATGTTGCCTCCTTCTCGCTTGTCCTAGTCTAAGTCCTTTTCAACTTTTCACTTATAACTAAATATCCTCCTATGCTTGACTCGTGAGCTCTTCCCTCGCACCTAGGGTTGGCATTGTCAAATGTTGCATTAAGATTTAGCGTTGACTTTGACTAGAAGAATGGAGTGGAGGGACTTGGTGCTTGGCTCGATGAGTTGTGTGTACGGTCTCGTGAGCCTAACGCTTGGACAATCGGAGTTTATACTTGGGATACAAAGATCAACAGCGCTAAATAATCCTTTACCTTGATTTCTGGTACATTCACTAATTATGATTCAACTCGGTTAGTTGGCTCTGGATCAATAGGTTAGGTAATAAGCCAGTTAGTCTTAACCTTCATACTGTATCTTCCTAATAATAATACCACTCTAATTCCTACAATGTTTTTTTTGACAGAAACGGTTATATTATTAAAAACAGTGGCAAGCCATTGGGTCCTTTACATCGAGAGTGAATTCTATCACTCAAAATTCAAAATCCTGGATACGTAACCACATTACTCAGATTACTTCTTTTTTAATAGCTATTTCAGCGAGCCAGATTGACTTCACGTCATTACATCTTTCCGCTGGTAGACATTTTTTTTCTTTTTTGTTACGACCTGCCATTCATTGCTTTGACCTTGGTTATGAATTTCCGGCTGAGCTTGCGCTTCTTCTGCCTCAGCAATATTGGCCCAGCTTGAGGCTTGTTGGGTTGGGCTTGAAGACCTGGGTAGAGCTGCTTCCGCTGGGTCTTCCCCCTTAACAGGTTCTTTGGGGACGGAGACGGATTCACCTTCAGCTTCTGACGGTGGGATCTTTGCTTCAGCTTGCTTCTCCGGTTGCGCTCCTATCCACCAAGTGGGCTTTTGGCTTCGGGGTGATCTTCTTTTTCCGGATGACTTCTCACAGTTCTGGGCTATGTGCCCTGTTTCAAAACATACCCTGCATCTGAAACAGAGGTTCTCGAAATCGATCTTCTGGGTCCAAGAGTAGTTCTGTCCAAGGAGAATGATTTCTGTTGGGAAACCCTTGTTGAATTCCATCTCTACACAGATCTGGGAAAAGGTGGAGTTGATTGGGGCAGCTTCAGGGATATTGCAGAGAAATTTCCCTATGCCATTTCCGATAGCTTCAAGAGATTTATCCCCCCGAAAGTGGAGGGGAAGTGACGGGAGACGCACCCAGACTGGAGCAGAAGAAATAGAGGTTGTGGTTGGATCAAAGTCCGGGGTCCACGGCTGCACGGACAACCCTGCTCTTCCCCAGAACCACGGCCCGGAGCTGGAAACCAAGTCTCTTTCATCAGATGAATCAAAGATAGTTGCGAAAAAACCCTTCACAAAGGGGTAGACTGAAACCTCACCCACAAGAAGCGGGGACCATTTGGAGTCGATCCAGGAGCACAGATCAACCAGACTGGGCCAGAAGCCATTGAACCTGCAAACCAGGGCAATCTTGCTGAGCTGAGAGGAAAACACCAGTGTTTCCTCTAGCATCTGGATAGCAACTGCAGGGGCTTCAACAATTGAAGTATTCGGAGCAGAGGAATCCCCTCGATGGGAGGCCATATCCTTGAAAGAAGCTCGTCCCGCACATCCCATAGAGAGACCCTGATCTGGGAGGGGGAGGGCGGAGCAACCCCCATCGGGCTTGGAAAAAGCGTCTGAAGAGGCGCGAGTAGGAGTAGGGGGGGCGCCGGCCGCCATGGGGGACGCATCCACGAGAGGGGGATCAACCGCAGGTGCAGCCACCAGGGAGGACACAGCCGCCATTGGGGATCTGCTAACAGGCAGGAACGAGCCTGAGATGCCTGGAACAGGTCGAGAGGAGGCCAGTGGGCCTGTGGAGAAACTGCAAGACCAGGCCGAAGCCCTAAAAAATGAACCCTCGCCTTCTCTGTCGTCGCCGCTCTCTCTCACGAGATGAGTTCTAATTCCTACAATGTTACCATTAATCTAATTAAATATAAAAATTTAGTTGTAAAGACTTATGAGGGTGCGTTGGTGTTAGTGCTCTTCTTAAGGCTTGGGCTTGGTGGGTGGTCGCGGGTTCAAAACCCATGGACCCCAAAACATTTCAAATTCCCTTTTATAACTCTATTTATTAATATTATATATATATATATATATATATATATATATATATATATATATATTATTTTTTTGTTTCTATTTAATTATATTAGTTTTACATCTTTAAAACTAATGTTTAAACTTTAAACATCTTAATAGGTATAAAATATATTTAAACCTTAATTTTATCCTCATTTTTTTTTTGTTAATAATTAATAAATTTAATTATTTGTATGTATATTATATTATTTTTTTTTATTAATAATAAATAAATAAAAATAAAACAAATTAACGATTTAAACCATTGAAATTTAAATTTAAGAATAATTTAAAATATCAAATTAAATGAAATAAGTATTACTTAAGATAAAAAAAAAAATTAAAAAAAAAAAAATTCCATACGGCATCGTGGGTCCTCGCATGAGGCCTACGTGCCCTAAAACCTAAACTCACTTATCTCAATACACCTAACCCTAATCATCCTATAGCTTGTTTCATTTGCAAACACACCCTAAGCCTCTCCTGCTCTGCAACTGCGGTGGAGCTCTAGAAATGGCCAGAGCTCTGGTAATGGTCGCGGCTATTTCTCAAGGCGTTGCGTGTAGGGTTGGTATTTCTTTCGGCGTAACAGCACTATGATTTGATATGAATATTTTGTTAAATTTTCTTAGAGTTGCGGCGTTTTTCCATCAACTCTGTAATAGGGGAGGTCTCAGTGTTGTGCGTTGGCTATTGGGGTTTTTTTTTTTTTTGGTTTTATTAAATATTTTCTTTTTTGATAAAAAAAAAATTTGTTTTGTGTAGTGTTTGCAGGCCGCGTGAGCTCTCTCTCCTTGGTTGCGTTTGGTGTGGCATGGTGATGGTCGTGGCTTTGTGCTTGTGTTGGGTTGTGTGAAAAATAGGTGGATGGTTTGTATGGAAGTTTCGAAAAGAGGGGTGGCATTGGATTTTCTTTATTTTGGGGTCCTTTGCACTAGTTCTGTATGGTCTCATTCCTACATTTCAAAGCCAAAATTTTACCATGGAGTTGATTGTGAGCTCCCTATGGTGTCTGAAACATAAATACGTCGGAAATACCAATGGCGTATTTACCGGCCTCGAAATACTAATGTGATTGAATGGCCTTCGCATGCATGTGCATTCTGAGTTTGGAGTCCACCCATTCCTATATAAGGAAGGCTATGCCATTGTATTTCTCACCTCTTTCTTACCGACGTTCGGCTCCAGTCAAGTATTCCCATCCTAAGGTATACTAATGTTATGTTTTTACTTTCTGTAATGTCATAAGCAGTGCAATTTTACTTTCTGTATGGTACTGTGAGTTGTAGGTATATTTGGTGTTACAACTATATGTTCATCTTATGTATTGATATGCCTTGATGTAGTTTATCATATTGAGTTGAATTTAAAGGCATTTTTCTTGGCAGAAGGTTCCAGGTGAGAAGGTAAAGGATGTTTCTGTAGGTGGGATATGCTCTGTATCCCTCACTTTCAAAACCAGCATGGTTAGAGGCCCTACTGATTGATAAATTCTTTGTTTCCTGTCCGAAGTATCTTGAATTAAATATAAATGAAAGAAACATATTTTTCATCGATTGCAGCAAAAGTATCTATCAACATTGTCTTCCCAACCATCGGTCGCATCGGCTTCTTCAGGTGTGCAGGTATGTATATCACAATGTCATTCGGCTTCTAGACTTGCAGAAGCTTCTATATTGCTCGCTAGTGCAGACATATATCGTTAATAGTGTGAAGGTCGTATTTTTGAACCAACGACCCTAGTCCAGGCCCGCCAAAGGACTAGAAAACTCTCGCCAAACTTGTGAGAGAAGTCTACAGGAATCGTTTTGTTATTGCTCGGTTTTCGTGCAAGGTAAATGTTGTATGTTGTATCTGTATATGTTGTATCTGTTGTTTTGTTGGTGCTTTTTTGTTTTTTTGTTTTTTGCAAATTCAACAATTAAATTAATTGGGAAGAAATGGCAGAACTGAGACTTACGGAATTTAAGCCAAAACAATGGCATTATAGTAAATCCGTAGAAAATGGCCTCTTGGTCTTACTATCTAAAGACAAAAGTAAACTCTTTAAATTTTCTTTTATTTGAACACCAATACATACATCTAGAACGTTAAACCAGGTGGTGAAAACCCTGTCACAAAATCATCTAGGTGCCATAATCCAGACGAAACTACACCAGATGTTTCAGTAAAATTCCAAAAATGCTCACAAATTACTAGTTTTCGGCATTTCCAAGTCCTATAAATTCAAATACAATAAAATAAAAGGTTCATCATATGCTAAGTATGCATCATTGGGAATACGTAGAGTGATTGTTTTCCTTGTATTATTTTATCTCATTGGACTTCAGGGAACTAATTGGACTTCAAGGAACTAATAATCATCCGTCAAAGCAGTTTTCAGTTGTACAGACTGGAATCAGTTGGCGATGGTGATGGCAGGTTCGGGGGATCAGGATAGGGATGGCATGCTCTGCTTGCAGATATATTCCATTTGGGTGAGAGCAGCTCCCATGGCTTCCGTTTGTCTTATATTTTGTGCTAATACTTGTTGTCCAAGTAACAAAGTGTTCTTCTGTATGGACTGACTTACCAATCCTATTTACATGTCTACCAATATACTCTTATGTTCTTTCATGAAGTTAATATTCGTCTCTCTCAAATACAAATTTGAAATTGATCGATTTTTTTGTATTGTTAACCATATCAAGCCTTCTATATGAATGGAAACAGAAATGCTAGCTAGTTTACAAAATTAAAAAAAAACTCTCAAAAACATGAGTTCTTTTTCTTACGCTTAGATCTCATGTTAATGATGTTACTTTCAGGTTTCAGTGAAGCATGGCCCCTGTTTGATTTTGACTTTCAAAATTCTACATTTTTTTTGTGTCTATATCTGTGTTAAAAATTTTCAGTATGTATATTTCGTTTATATTTATATCTATGTAAAAAACATTGTGTGCTTAGCTTGCAGGTTAGGTGAAGCTGGAGTTGGAGTTGGAACTTGGCCCATAGGCCCAGATTTCAAACTAAGGCACTCTGATACCATGTGTAATAACCGTATTAATTTAAACATCAATTTATTCCATAAAATGAAATAGTAACTTCATAACAGAATAATAACTTCATAACAGTAACTTCAGTAACTTAAATTTATCAACGAATAATAATTTCATAACAAAATAAAACAATTTTACCTCTTCCTGATGCTAATTTCTCCATCGACCCGGTTGTCTAGCCCATTGCTTTGTTGTTGCCTAATGCGCTGCCCAACTCTGCCCAAACCTTGTTTCCACCCTGCCAACTAGGACAGCTTCCTAGCTCCAAGATACCATATGGATATCCTGGCCCCCGTGCCCAAAACCCCCAGCAAACCGGTGCCCCCTGTACTAATCCTTCCCGACTACAGAACTCAAACTCTCCTGTGCAAATCCCAGAGAACCCTCCCAAAAAAAAAAACCGTAGAATGATAATGATCCCTTCTTTCATAAACCTCCTCCACTCATATCCCTCCTTCACCACTCGTTCTCCTCATTTATTTCCTTATCCATTCATTCATTGCTTATCCGTTTATTAATGCTCCTTATCCGATTATTAATGCTCCTTATCCCCTTCGTATATGTAATCCTTTAATTTAAACAATATAATTTATTAACCCTTTTAAATTTATTACCCTGTTCATTCAATGTGATAGGTAATTAATTAAATTAATTAATTAATCAAAATTATAACAATTAATTAATTAATTAATATTTAATTAATATTATTATGCCAATCTTTGTTTAGTTAAAACCATGTTAAGACAATTAATCACCTAATTAATTTTTCTTAATAATCCCTAAGCATATTTTCAACTAGGGTTGTTACATAAAGGACCACACGAAGTCCACATGCTGCAAGGTGACACCTAACTTATTAAAATTTTGGCATATTTTATCACTTTCTCACACACAAAGTCACTACTCACTCACATAATTTCATCTCGAATTGTGAAGGTTGAAGTAGGTTTCCTCCAAACGAATCTTGAAATGTCCCACTATTTCTTGAAGGAATTATCCACTCCCACTTAATTCAAATGATATTGGTTCAAACCCCCAATCTCTCAAACAACGAAATATAAAAATTTTCTAAAAAGTCACTAAGCTTTCCTCCAGAGGAGGTGCCAAAAGAATTTTTTTAGTCTAGGTAGGATCTCGGGGATAGGCATCCAAATAAATCCCTGTTATCTAGTTCTCACATCTTCAAACATTAGAAGTTAACAAATATAGAACTTTACAAATCCTCCAATTCAAGTGTTCCTAACACCATAAGGCAAGGAGATACCCATGAAGGGTCGAAGGCCGAGGTCCATTTTTTTTGTGCATCCCCCCTTGAGGCACCCACCTCTTGGAAGGGATCCAATTCGTGACCCATTTCTGAGGCCGAAAATCTAAATGTTGCAATTTGACCGAGGTACCTAGTGACCAAATTTTAGGACATCTACCTAGGTGGAAATTGTGGATTTCAATTGCACCTTGATCGGATTTTGTCTGGCTATTGGGAAATATCGTCGGCTCTTTCAGGATATGCACGCTCTACCCCTCATTATAACTGATTATTCCATCCTTCACTACTTCCTCTTCTGGTGGCTTCAAACCCCACTGTTGAGTGTTATTGGAAGGTCAAGTTATTTGAGAGGAAGGACGTTATGTCTTTTTTGGACAAGAGCATTTTTTTTCTTTGTTCTCCCATGCAGACAAAATCCACCTACCCACATGTATGCTTATTTTCAATTGATGAATGTATGATGCTCTTTTGATTACATGCAATTGTGAGATGTATTGTGAAGGTCCATATTATACAAAGTCTCTTGTTCATTTCCTTCTCTCATCACCATTTTGAACACATTCCACTTTGTTATTCGGACATCATAGGGGACCCACAAAATCCCCATCGTTCGAGACACTTGCAAAATCTCCCTCCTATCTTAGGACGATATCCTAGTTTCGCCAACTCACCGGCCCAATCATCTCACACCCCTGTGAGTGCTACTATTTTGGGATCATCTCTACTTGGTTCCACCTTACTTGGCTCCAATTCCCAAGGCCAACCATCCACTATCTCTCCCTTACAAAGAAGCAGGGGGAAAACTTCCTCTCAAGGAGGAAGCACAACCCCACCCAACCCTCCTCAAGGGTCAAGTACACAACCTACTCACACCATGGCTGGAACTAATCCTCGAATGCCACACCAGATTCCATATTTGGCCTCCCTCAACATATTGAATCTGAGTAAGTTCACCAATGATCCTATATTGCATGACCCCACATGGCCTGCAATGCCTACCAAACTACCTTCATACATTACCAAGTTTGAAGGAAAGGCAGGAGAAGATCCTACCAACCATGTCATTGTTGAGAAATACTGAGGGGGGGGGGGGTGAATCAGTATTTTGAGCAATCAATTGATTTTCTCTTTTCTTTCACTGAAAACCTTAGGCTACTTTGTAGAGACCATCTATTGTATAGTCTTAAGAAAACAAGAGTGCATCCAGAGATCTTATTATGAATTTCTTCATTCATCAGATGTCTATTAAGCAGTAATTTAGTGCAGTAATAAAAAAATAAACCAACACACATGAGTAAGACACATGAACACCAGGATTTAAGGTGGAAACCCAAATCGGGAGAAAACCACCGCTGTCGTTGTCTCTGTCTTCAATAATTATTATTAAGAAAACGTTTTACAACATTGTACTAGTGCAGACTCATACTAGTACGCAAGCTTCTACCTGCAGAAGGCTGCAACCTTCTCTCATTTACCAGCCTTTCCTGGAAGGGAGCTTCAACCCCCTGAAGATAGCACCAGTTTCTACTGGTAGGATGCTTCTACTGAAGGCTTTAACCCTCAGACTCACTGCTGACCACGTTTCATATATTTTCACACTGGATCAGGCAGTTTCAACCTCGGATTCACATGTGTTCTATGCGCTGGCCGTCATCTTCTTTTAGAAGAGACAGTTATGGCATCTTATTAATACTTGTATCCTGAAATCACATCAATACAGAATTTTCTAGTGGCTATGAAAACAACTGCAATTATCTCTAAAGGAAACACAGATCTATTGACTGCAAGACAGTTGCAAAAGCCTCTAAAACACACATTAAACAAGACAATAAACCTGGAGATGATGCCTCCGCTCTCCTAGTTGCTAAACCCACTGCAGAGAACTCTCTGTCAATGTAGATCTGCCACCCAACTACCACAATGAGGTTCCTCCCTCCTCAAACCTTCCCTGCAGCCTACACAAATGACTGCAGCAACCTGTAGATGTCTCTACTGTCAGAAACTGGCCTCCACATCCTGCAAAAAGACCCCTGCCACCAATCAAAATCCTTACCGCTCTACTTTTCCTATCAATCCACGATAGGAAAAGGGCATCGACCCCTTCTTAATACCATGGGTCAAAAACATTCACCGCTCCACCGATCCCTATTGCTCTGGGTCCATATTTATTGCTTTGGGGAAATCGGGTCCCACATAAAATTTGAATTAAACCTACGCGTGCCTTTCGGGTTTTCGGCATTCTTGGTGTTCATTGTTCTTTTCTCTTACAAATCCCGATTCCCGATTTGCTCCTTTCCCGAGCTTTAGCCCCTTCCGGCTACACAATGGTCCATGTGATATGCTATCATGTGACCTCTACCATACCTCTCGTCGGGGTTTCAGGGTTTACGATGTCAATGTGCATACACCCCTTTTACCCACGATATGCCGATCCCCAACTTCCTCCATACTCCTGACACGCGTCCCACTGAATGGACGGTTTAGTTTCCACGTCGGGGTTTCCTTTAGGGATTTCCCTGATCCTTCGTGCACGGGAATAGCGATTTGCCGAATCCCAATATGTTGGTCCTCCAACGAATCCCGGCCTTTGACCTGCCACCTGTCCTCCAGGGTGGCCCACACGCTATCTGCCTTATCGGGAAATTGCGTATCGCGATTTCGCGATGCCTGATGCAATTGTTCACGGGACTCGTAAAACTCCGATTCCCGATTCTCCGATGAAGCCTCCTGTCGAGCTTCTCCCGGTGGCGCCCGATCGCTGCCACACGTCCTTCCAAATGGACGGTCCCGATTATGTCAGGATTTCGGGACTTTCAATGTCCCAGTTCTCACAACCTTGAGAACTCCGATCTCTCGATGGCTTATCTCCCTCACAGCTTCTGTAGATCTGATGACTGTCGACGACCCTCTTCAACGATCATACGCGCCCATCCAAAACTCAACCATACACTGATTTTCTTATATGAAGAGTCTTGTTCTTCCTTTGTCTCATCCTTTGCCATCAATGACAATATTTCCAACAATCTCCACCTTTGTCATTGATGGCAATACTCTTCCTCCCCTTTGACATCAATGGAAAAGAGTGGAAAATACAATGCTCCCCCTGAGATCATGCTGCATCTTCATAATAATCCTTTTCATATGACCATTCTCATCAGTAACTTGTAACCAATTGAGGCTTATGTACTTAAGTAGACCTGATCCTCTGCATGGCAGATACTACTCCCAGTTTTTGTCGGAGATATTCGAATGCTTCCCTAGGTAGAGGTTTGGTAAATATATCAGCAACTTGTTCTTTGGAGGGAACATACTCCAATTTCACCTTTTTCTCAAGCACCTGTTCTCGTAAGAAGTGATATTTGATGGGAATGTGCTTGGTATTGGAATGCATAACAAGATTCTTTGAGATACTGATGGCACTTGTATTATCACACATAATAGAGACAGGGGGTGAACATGTGATTTGAAAGTCTTGAAGGGTTTGCATCATCCAAAGAAGTTGAGTGCAACATGATGCTGCAGC
>ML786794.1:355331-383628 GCA_009831015.1 Picea engelmannii | reverse complement strand
GAAATTGGCAATGCTTTCCTCATTATTCATTTTAAGATTCTCATATTGAATTCTGAGAGTTTGTAGTTTAGCACTTTTTACCTTTGCATCGCCTTCATAACTCAGAATGATTTTGTCCCATATGTCCTTTGCTGTGTTCAGCTACATGACTTTGACAAATTATGATTCAGTTAGAATTCCTAACAGAGCATTGACTGATTTTGCATTTGTTTCATAGGTTTTTCTTTCTGTTGGATCTGTTGGTACTGCAGATGGATATTGATATCCTCCTTCAACAATATCCCACACATCTGCTCCCAGAGACTGAAGATAAGATCTCATCCTTGTTTTCTAGAAGATTAAATTGTTTCCATTGAAGAGTGGAGGCCTGATAGACGCTAATCCGTCTTGATTGTTCATTTTGATTGATCTTCCTTCTAGCGGCTAAGCCTTTTCAGAAGGACCTAGCTCTGATACCAATTGTTGAGAAATAATGAGCGGGGGGGTGAATCAGTATTTTGAGCAATCAATTGATTTTCTCTTTTCTTTCACTAAAAACCTTAGGCTACTTTGTAGAGACCAGCTATTGTATAGTCTTAAGAAAACAAGAGTGCATCCAAAGATCTTATTATGAATTTCTTCATTCATCAGATGTCTATTAAGCAGTAATTCAGTGCAGTAATAACAAAATAAACCAACACACATGAGTAAGACACATGAACACCAGGATTTAAGGTGGAAACCCAAATCAGGAGAAAACCACTGCTGTCGTTGTCTTTGTCTTCAATAATTATTATTAAGAAAACGTTTTACAGCATTGTACTAGTGCAGACTCATACTAGTACGCAGGCTTCTACCTGCAGAAGGATGCAACCTTATCTCGTTTACCAGCCTTTCGTGGAAGGGAGCTTCAACCCCCTGAAGATAGCACCAGTTTCTACTGGTAGGGTGCTTCTACTGAAGGCTTTAACCCTCAGACTCACTGCTGACCGTGTTTCATCTATTTTCACACTGGATCAGGTAGTTTCAACCCCGGATTCACATGTGTTCTATGCATTGGCCATCATCTTCTTTTAGAAGAGACAGTTCTGGCATCTTATTAATACTTGTATCCCAAAATCACATCAATACATAATTTTCTAGTGGCTATGACAACAACTGCAATTATCTCTAAAGGAAACACAGATCTACTGACTGCAAGACAGTTGCAAAAGCCTCTAAAACACACATTAAACAAGACAATAAACCTGGAGATGATGCCTCTGCTCTCCTAGTTTCTAAACCCACTACAGAGAACTCTCTGTCAATGTAGATCTGCCACCCAACTACCACAATGAGGTTCCTCCCTCCTCAAACCTTCCCTACAGCCTACACAAATGACTGCAGCAACCTATAGATGTCTCTACTGTCAGAAACTGGCCTCCACATCCTACAAAAAGACCCCTGCCACCAATCAAAATCCTTACCGCTCTACTTTGCCTACCGATCCATGATAGGAAAAGGGCATCGACCCCTTCTTAAGACCATGGGTCAAAAACATTCACCGCTCCACTGATCCCTATTGCTCTGGGTCCATATTTATTGCTCTGGGGAAATTGGGTCCCACATAAAATTTGAATTAAACCTATGCGCGCCTTTCGGGTTTTTGGCATTCTTGGTGTCCATTGTTCTTTTCTCTTACAAATCCCGATTCCCGATTTGCTCCTTTCCCGAGCTTTAGCCCCTTCCAGCTACACAATGGTCCATGTGACCTGCTATCACGTGACCTCTACCATACCTCTCATCGGGGTTTCAGGGTTTACGATGTCAATGTGCATACGCCCCTTTTACCCGCGATATGTCGATCCCCGACTTCCTCCGTACTCCTGACACGCGTCCCACCGAATGGACGGTTCAGTTTCCACGTCGAGGTTTCCTCTAGGGATTTCCCCGATCCTTCGTCCACGGGAATACCGATTTGTCGATTCTCGATACGTTGGTCCTCCAATGGCTCCCGGCCTTTGACCTGCCACCTGTCCTCCAGGGTGGCCCACACGCTATCTGCCGTATCGGGAAATTGTGTATCGCAATTTCACGATGCCTGATGCAATTGTTCACGGGACTCGCGAAAATTCGATTCCCGATTCTCCGATGAAGCCTCCTGTCGAGCTTCTCCCGATGGCGCCTGATCGCTGCCATGCATCCTTCCAATTGGACGGTCCCGATTATGTCGAGATTTCGAGACTTTCAATGTCCCGGTTCTCACAACCTTGAGAACTCCGATCTCTCGATGGTTTATCTCCCTCGTAGCTTCTGCAGATCTGATGACTGTCGGCAACCCTCTTCAGCGATCATACGTGCCCATCCAAAACTCAACCATACACTGATTTTCTTATATGAAAACTCTTGTTCTTCCTTTGTCTCATCCTTTGCCATCAATGACAATATTTCCAACAGTCATGACCGGAATGGTGCTCTTCAAACAACATCATGGACGACTCCATCTGATTACGGTTATTTCAGCGCACACTCACAGAACCATCAGCCAAGTGGTATGTGGACAAAACATGAGGGTCCCATGTCACTTTTGAATCATTGGCCAAAATATTTTTTACCTTATTTCAACTACCAATTCACCATGACAATGGTCTAGAAATTCTCTCAGAGTTTAAACAAACCTTAGCCACACATATCATCGACCACATTCACGAATGGAGTCGATGACGTAGTTTGTGCACAATAGAAACCACCAAACAACAATGCCTCGATTGGTTTCTCAGATCACTTATTCCTCTCCTTGCCAAAGATGTGTCCTCCACCTTCCCCCAAACAAAAGAGGCTACCATAAGCAAAGCCCAACAATATGACCTCATTTATGCTCAGTCAGGATACTTATACACAGTACTACCTGACTCCCCGAGACCCATACCATTCAGCCAGGACAAACCTAGGATGTCTCACTCGACGAATGGATTGATTGATACCACAACACACCATAACCCATACATCCAACCACCATCTATGTAAGGTACACCTCAATAAACATCGATGTATGGAGGACCCCCTTATTACCCTCCCCCCCATCAACATCCATACTCTATCGTCCTCCCTCCACCCATGAGTGGACCCTCGTTGGCACCCATGATGCACCTGGTTGTTCAACCAAGTTCTGGTACCCCCTCTACCTCACCTTACACCCTAAGCATTGGTGAAAGCACTACGCCTTCCTATGCACCCTATAGGTCATTACCACAAAATAATATGCACTTTCCATTTCCTGGTCCTCCACAGCCCATTTCTCCTCGACAAGGAAAACCATGCATTGGGGTTAACTTTGTTCAGCCCTCTCCCATTCAACAATTTCAAAATTTTGAACAACTGAATATAGAAAATCCATCCCATCAGCCGAATAATGCCAAAAATAAAGGAAAAAAATGAAACAATAATAACCAAGGACTAGGGTGGAATAACCCCCAACAAAACCAACCTGATGGGGGCAACCAAAATCAGGGGAACCAGAAACCCCAAGGAGGCAATAACAACAAACACCAAGGGAGGAACAACAAAAACAACCTCTAGACGAACTTCCCTTTTGCCCTCTGTGGTGAGCATGGTAATTATACTCACCATTTCCCCCAAATCGCCGACTTCAAAAGGATGAAATATTCCATGAATGTGCCATGTCCTCCAGCGTTGCTTGCCCCTCAGTAGGCCCCACAACAGTATTTACAACAACCACCCCCAGTTGTGTTGCAAAACCCTATTCCACACCAAGGTGTGATGAATACCCAATAGGAGATGCATCCTACCCCACCACAGATGGGACAGTATCAAAACCCTAAGAATCTGGTGGATCGTATTATCCTCCTCACTAGCAAAGAAGAAATTCTTCTACAAACACACAGTTGTCAATACAACACACCCCCTAAATCTACTCCTACCACTTCAGAAGTAGCTCCCGTTATAGTCGGACAACCTTTGATGATTCCTCACCCTAACATTGAACCACCTATTCCTATTCCTCAGATCCCATTACAACAGAATGTTAACAACCCTCAGACTAGGGAGGCACACAATTATAGCGTGGTTGATGACTTGGCACAATATACTGCAGCCATGTCAGTCTTGGAGGTCCTCCAAAACTATCCCACTCAATGGAAATAATTTATTTCTGCCTTGGGGGAAGTCGACCCTACTGATACTAGACTCATCACATTTGATATAGATTGTGGGGAACCCTATCTCCCCTCTTTGGTATCTTTCCAAATACCATTCAAGATTTGAAACATCATATTTCATCGATGTATCATCGACGAAGGTGCATCCACATGCATCATATCCAAAATGGTATGGTATAAACTTGGCTCTTGTGAGCTAATACCATTTGCCATCACTTTGAGAGCTTATGATGGACGAGCATCCTCTCGTGAAGGGCTCTTTCAAAATGTCCCCATTGAACTTGGGGAAAAAAAATTATCATCGACATTTAGGTTATTGATGCCCCGCTTGATTACAACATCTTGTTTGGGCGTAGCTACATGTACGCTATGAAGGTTGTGGCCTATTTTGTGTTTCGAACGATGATGTTCCCCCACAATGGGAAGATCATCACCATCGACCAAGTTTCACATTATGAGCCCAACCATTCCTCCAACATCGATAACATACTACCTCTTTTCCACACTAATTTCAATGCCTACCCACTCATAGATATGGGCCCCAAAATTTTCAAATACCCATCCTTGTTGGGGACATACAATGGATCACCACCACTCATATATCCCTCAGCACAAGTGTGTGTCATATCTTTCGATGGAACTGAAACTGGAGACACCATTGCTCCCACAGAGGCTACTCCACTCCCCCATGTCCCACTAGTGGAATAAATCCTACCTCAAGAGTTATCTGAGAACCCTACGACACCACTTACCCCTCATTTCACCCTTCCCTAAGGGAAAATCATGGTTTGGGAGACAATCCCCCAAGCCATCACTCAAATCCCCTTCTTCTATCGCCCATCGGGCGTATAATCCTTTCAAGTAGCCGCAACACTTACCCTTCCCAACATAGTGCTTTCCATTCTAGTATGGTATCTACACCCACCCACGATGGTCCCTCAACCATACCTCCCTTCCCAAACAGAGGGAATCCCAATGCAAATTCCAGTATTTACTCCAACCGCACCAATTTCACCCCCACTTTCCAACACCCCCGCCACAACTAGGGGCATATGGAAGAAGAAAGATCCCACCACTTCACTTCCTCCCAAGTTCAACCTCCTTATGCACTATGCATGAGAGAAGGACACCCTACAAATAGATGTCCCTCTCTCCCCAAGTTATGCAATTTGATCCAACTCCCTCGAGCAACCACCTCACTCATCGCTTCACCAAGCACACCTATTATTACCACCATGTCCCCTACTACATGAAACAAAGGGTTGTGAACCAAATTTTCATGTTCCATCTATTCAAAGTATGGCCACTACACTCATCATTTCCCTACACTACCTCAGTTCCAACAGACACTAACGGTAGTATGCCAGAGCTTTCAGCAAGTCCCCTCTCCACCCATGTCATTGAGTACCTGAGTCACTGACATCAATTATGTCACAACCTCATTCAATGAATTGTTGAGGTGCCCTTGCTCTCTATTCAAATCACTTGATCATTTCACATATCAGTGTCCTATAATCATTGAATACAGGAGTCGTCAAATGGCCCTTATTCGAAATCTTCCAACCACCTCACTCCCCATGATGTAATTGATTCCCCCTATTCCATCTCCATATATTGTCCACATCACTTCCCCTGAACCTGAGTCACTTTCGAACCCTCCATGGTTCATGGATAGACTGTCTAAGTATTTTCCCCTAAATCCCCCTAATTATTCGGTTCATTTCCCTCAGGAAATTTTACCCCCAGCCACAGTTTACAACCCATAGTATCTAGACATTTGTTTTATGTCTATCACACTATCACACTATAGCTGTGATACCTCCTCTCCATCTTCACCCCTGAAGATAATCACATGGTGATAGTCACCAATGTTCCTTCCCCGGATCCCCTATATTCTCACATTTTCCACTGCGATGAAGATATCCTCAAGGAACTCACTACCCTTGATTGCCCATGGAATGCGCTCCACAACAAAGAACTTTTTCTCTCACGGGAAGGCTTTGATCCTCTTTGCCAAGGCTCCATATGTGAAATCGAAACAAAGGATTTCATCCCATCAGGGAATATAGATTGGTTCAACAACCCTATCCCTGACCCCGATGCTTTTGAAGAAGGAAACATGGCCAACATTTCCCCCACTATCAAAATTGACATTTCCATCAAACTAGGAATCATAGAGGAAATCACCATAGGCATTGCCTGCTCCCTTGAAGAACTCACAACCTACACAACCCTCTTTCAGGAATACCAAGATATGTTTTCCTAGTCATACACGGAGATGCCCAGCCTCGATCCTTCTATAGTCAAACATCGCATCGACAATTGGCATCATATGTTGTTTTCAGCATTATGGTCTTATCGCATGGAAGTTAAAACTACCACTAGTTTTATACCATTTCATCTCGTCCATGGGGTCGAAGCCAGTCTCCCCATCGAGTGTGAAATTCCCACCTTACGCACCACCATCAAGCTACTACCTGACACTACTCCAATGGAGTAGCTCTTGCTAAAATTAGATTCATTGGATGAAGATCGTCAGTATTCATTTCAGAACAATGAGGCAGCTAAAAAAGGGTTGAAGGCCACCTTTGACCGCCATCTCAACCTTTTCTCATTTAACGAAGGAGACCTCGTCCTCGCCTACGATATCACTCACGATACCCTTGGTCATGGAAAATTTGATTCATTATGGCATGGACCCTACAGCGTACAACACTGCCTCACTAAAGGTGCATACTTCCTCGCCTCTCCAGAAGGATACCCTCTCAAAGAACCCATCAACGGATTGTCCTTAAAGAAATTTTACGCCTAAGCATAGTCATTCTACACTAGGATTTTTCTTTTTTTGTACACATTCATAGAGTTTTTAATATTATTTTTTCCCTCCATGCCTTATGTCTGATCTACCATTTGTTTTATTGACAGATTTCTCCTCCATTGGCCTACCAAATCGGTTATGCTGACGGAGCTAGCCACTGGACATAGAAGCTTACTTCGGCCGCTTGGGCCCTCTATACCCCCTCACATGAATTTCTCCACTCCATCGGAATGTGTTTGGGATCAACAACCAACAACAAAGAAGAATACACAGTTGTCATTGGCCACCTCACTGAGGCCAGTCATCGCCACATTCATCACCTTAGCATCTTATTAGATTCCCAACTTGTTGTCCTACAGTTCAACAATGTGTATCATGTCTGCGATCCTTGCCTCTTTTGAAAATACCTGCAAGTAAGACTCTTATCTCAACATTTTGATTCAATTACATTTACACATATTCCAAGACAATTTAATCAAATAGCAGATAACATGGATAACCTAGTGTTAGATTGGCATATATCACATCAAGACATCATCACACATACATAAATCATCAAAAGACTGTCATAGCATACAGATTAGACATCATAAAAATCATCACAAAATACCATCACATGTGAAAATTATGGTGATCATAAAACATGTATATCCATATATATAATGATCAATGTATCAGCAACGTTTACAAAAACCGGTACAAAATGTACATCGCCCATAGGCATGTGAACCCCCTTATATAGGTACAAAATAGGTGTCACACTACCCTATACAAAATGGGCTTGCAGGCCTATATAAATAAAAAAATATATACATCAAACACTCATGGTGCCTCTAGAGCACCACCACCAGGTCCTCTATCTGGAGGAGGTGCCCCACTAGCTGGGGGTCCTCCAGGTCTAGGGGGAAGCCACCCAGTCATAGCTTCCCCCACTACAGTTTCTCTGTGGATCAGGGTCCACAACTTTGTCGGAAGGCCCATGCACTACTCCAATACTCCCTCGTCCTAGATCTGAGTCCACATGCCCTTGGGCACTCCCTGTAGCACCACCTCTAATCGATGGTGGAAGTCCTCTAACACCCTACCAACCTCTACAGGAGAAGCATGTGATGGCCCTACACTAGGGTCATCAAATATACGTCTCATGCTAGCTCTCGCATCATCGGTTGGCCTCGCACCAGCCTCGTCCCTCTGACATCTCTCTCCAACCTGTGGCTCTCCCCATGGTGGTCTCACGAGCCCCTGACAATCTGATGCTCTAACCAATTCCACCTATCGACCTCATGGCCCCACATTTGCACACACAACAAACAAACAATAGCATCAACATCCATCCATACATAAAACATATGTTATACTATCAAAATCACAAAATATAAAGTACACTAACAGACCTCTATGGTCCAAATCCTCTCCAGGAGGTAAAACCATATATGTGTCTTTCCAAAATTCCATCCCACCATATGGGAACTATAGTATGATCTGTGGCATTTGGCACCACACACATTCCATATCATATGTAAAATAATGGCCACCCTCCCCACCTCCATGCCGTACCAAAATTGATGCCCACCACATCAATCGTGGCTCTTGTGCATCAGCCACCTTCAAAAACACTCTAGGGTGAAACATGGGCACCCTCTCCAAGAACCATGCCACCAAGATTGACCCAAAGGAAAACTCATCAGAGTCGACAGTCCGACACCAGTTAAGTTTCCCCATCATCTTGGTGTGTAACATCAAGCCCCAGGAAAAATTATCTCCATCCAATGCTCTATGCATGATCCTCAACTGACCACCATTAATCTGGTGAGTATCTAAGGACCCATAGATCCTCATGATCATCATCGTGATGAAATGATGCATGAGGGAATCCATCAAATCAATACAAATGATCGAACCTAACATAAAGTCTAGTCCCGAACAATACCTATGTGCCAAGTTTGCCAAGTGGGCATCCCCTGGCAACTGGAGATCAACATGTAGGACCCTCCCAAAAAAAGGGAGCCTGGTCAAGAAATAGATATCCTCCATCGCAGAGAATTTCAACTGCCCCTCCGCACAATGAAGCACTCCAACTCAGTGCTCCACATCGAAATCAGAAACTGCAGCAAGTACTCATGTGCCCGTTGTAGTGGGCAGTCGAAGAACTTTAGCAGCCCACAGGCTTCCAAAGGTCCTCGAACACTTGGCTCATCTCTCACCGCCTCCCCAAGGCGTTCTCAGTTCCTCTCCCTCCAATGGATTGGAATCCTAATCTGATCACCTGCATTCACACAAACAACATTTGATCAGCCATCACTATTCTGGAACCAAAAACTTCCAAAAATATAAGTTTTGTCAAAACCCCCCATCTTTGCCTCATGTGTGTGGTTCTCACCCTCACATAAACGCACATATGCGTGCTTATTCTTTGTATAGTTGTGAATCAATGCGCATCTGTCAAAGAAACATATGTGCATCAATGCGTATCTGTCGCACCCATAGGCACGCATTCCTGTGCACCTATTTTTACACAGTTGTGCACTGATGTGCAATTGTACTTCGAACAGGAGTGCATCCAATGCGCTCTTGTTTTCCTCATTCATGTTCCCCCGTGCATGGTTTTCGTCACTACAACTGTGCACCTAAGCATGTGGATCCTTTGATCGCTCGTGCACTTAGGGGCCCACCCTCACAAAATTCCACAGTACGACCATCTGTACGACCCTACCCAAAAAATAAACCCTAACTACTATGAAGGAGGATGAGACCACTAACCTAGTTCTCACAAATCCTAGATCGGTTGGATCGAACTCCTGGAATCTCCAAATATCCTCTAAAAACCTCTCGTCAACTCACTATGGCAATAGGTACAAATGAGGTGGCATTGTGATATATAGTCCCTTTTACCAAAATTCCATGCTCAATTACAGGAGCTCAGAGAATCCATTTTTCAATCCATCTTTAGCCATGGGATTAGGATCTCACCACCTAAACAATCACATTCCCTAGGTCACCATCCATCCTCGGCCCTAGGGGATCCTTTTTCTCACATCACGCCCAAGTATGCATGCTCATGTTCAAAATTATCAAATAATTGTTATATGTTCTTTATCTTCAGATATTGTTCACGTCAGGTATTTGGTTTTCATGTTTCTAGGTACTCGGTCACCACAAATCAACATAACCCCTTCAAGTATATGATCGACACTGGCATGTAGTAATTCACTCTAAATACCAATTACATCTCCCAGTCACACCCTCCGACATTTTCCTGTAGGATCCTCACATCTGGCTCTTCAGTACTATCACCTCCACTACATTTCAAGTACTGTCACCCAGTATCACTCTCCCCCACATGAGTTGTGTCATTCATAGTTCCCCTTGGTACTTTGACACTCATGCTACTTTCACCCCCTAGGTATGGGAGTCATGATAGTCTTACACATGTTTGAGAATCAGCCACATACTCCTTCTCATTTTTCTATATTTCCCAATGGACTCCTAGGTTCTCTCATCATGGTTTTAATTTGACTACACCACTGTAGTATCATTAACCTTCCATTTCATCCACATTCAGTTTTCCCATCTACAGATTTCCCTCCATTCATTTACCTCATATAGAAACCCACCTATGGGCCCCCCACCCTCCACTAGTTCTCCACACAACTTTAGCCCTCATAGGCCAAGCCATCTTACACTGGGGAACCCATTTTTGTATCTGCACACTTATCCCAAGTTATTCTTTATTCATTTGGTAATTGTACAAAGCCTTTGTTTCTAGCATTTACATAGCTTGTTGTTGTCTCCTTTAGTGACCTTCTTTTCTGGCAAAGCAACCCCTATCTCCCTTGGTTGGGGAATCCATTACCTTCTACTCTTTCTGACATCGTCCATAAACCCCTAGTATCCCACAGTCTGTGTATCTCTGATCTCTATGTCTTTCCACTTTGACACGCCTCTGGCACAATTTAACCCACGTCTAGTCATCCCCCTAACTCTAGATCCATTTTCACGGTTGTTGCCACTCATACTTTACATATATCCCCAGCCATAGGAATTCTCGAGTCTCACTGCATCTTGACTTCATCCATGTACTTCATCAGTTCCTAATCTCATCTAGTGGATTTCATGAAGCCCTTTTCTTCTTGGAGTCACGTCTCCTTTTCTGTTGACATCAGCACAATTTCTAGAAGGGTGACAATATATTGACTCTCATTACCTTTACTATGAGGAGTATCAGATGGAAAAGAGAGAACCATAATTGCTCTTTATTGTCATTGACCCCTGTACCATTCGATGCCAATGCGATATCATGTTATAGTGGGTCTTACTTTACGACTATTGCAGTTGTTTTATACTAGCTGAAGACCTCTGAATTTCCTGGGTCATCAATGCCTACGAGTCATCGAAAAATTTTACAGGTGTCATCGCCTCTTTTCAGAGTATGTTCACCATCTGAATTGTCATCTTCTATTATCAAACCACCCCGGAGGGCACTGCAGTTATCTACATCAGCATACAACTTCAGTAATTGTCATACATTTTTTGAGTTATGTGACATAAGCATGGGGCATGTCTGCCTCGTTTGTATACAGATTTTATTTCCCCACATCGAGAGAAAGGTTTGGGTCCCATAGTTTCCCCTCTCCTTCCAATGGATCACTCTTACATTTCCTCTCAACACTCTTTCTTACAATGGCACTCTCAATAGAAGAAGCATTGATGTATTCTGGATATATGTATGCTCCTAACCTCACACATCAAGGGGCATCTGTTATCACTGAAATTTCATCCACAAATGGTCACAGGAATCTAGCATGTACAAACACCTATTATTTCATTCATAGCCCCAAAAATACATTTCCAAAGGGCACAAAAACTATACAACTGGTTATAAAATTTACATGATCTTAGAATCTAAAGGAAGTGCATGCACGTGCTCAAGTCAAAAACGCAGGAAAAGTGCACATGCGCCCGATGCACGACTATGTACAAAAAAAACCACGCACATCTAAAAAATACGCATTCATGGTTCTTTTCGACCCGTCACCCACTTCTGTTTCATGTCCCAAGTCGATTTGACCCTCAAATCTGAGCTGAATCCAAGTGGGGGGGTTGGTCAATGACCTAAGGGTGCCCTAAAGGGCCCCTTGTTCACACTAAAGACCAGTTGGATAATGCCTCAAATATTTGCTACAAAAAGAGGCCATGGGTGCACTATGAATTCAATACTCTCATTGTATTGTTATGCTACCTCTATTATCCTACAAGGAACCTCTTTCCTTCTTGCAGCATACTAGCATCATCTCATTAAGCTATTCACCTCACATCTTGAGGGAATAATCTTGGATTTCTTCACCATTTCCTTTATATTTTTCCATTTGTAAGAATATATTTCACATAGGGGACTCAATCACCCTCCCTTGGAGGAAGAGGGGATCCATAATTCCGCCTTTTTATTTGGTTTTTTCCCACTAATATAATGTCTCCATTGGTGGCACGAATATTGGTTAATTGTTTGATTAATTTTGGTTCCAATTTCCTTATGCAATTTAGTTTCATTTCTTTAGTTGTTATTAGCTTAGTTGTTTGTTTATTTCATTTGATTGAGTCATTTTATTCATACACTAACTTATGTCCTATTCATATGACCCAAATGGACTTGCAAGTGTCCCTCTTTTTCTCATTCAAGTGGCGAAAAGGATACAACAACAGTAAATGTTTTAAACATCCCGATAAGTTTAGAATGCATTGGCTAGGACCCTATGAAGTAAAGACTATCATATATGGGGGATCTATGAAACTAAAGGATCTATAAGGAACATAACTCAAGGGAATGGTCAATGGTATTCGATTAAAACTATACAGGGACAGTCAACCTCCTAACACTCAAAAGTTATAGCGCGGTTAGAAGGACATGTACATAGTGTAATATAGTAGAAGCTAGGATATAAAAATGACAAAAATACATTAAAAGGAGAAAAAGAGGGAAAAATAATTACACAAATAAAAAATAAGGAAAATACAAAAACACTGGGAAAATTTGTGCGTTGAAATTACCATCACAAACATTAGAAGACCGCACGCAGTAAAAAGTGGATTCGGTGCAAATGCATGCAAAAAGTGAAAAGAAAACATGACACGGTCTACAAAAGGTGGAAAGCATCTAGTTATTCAACACTTAGCAAATTTCGAGCTTAGAGAGAGAAAAATAACCCATGCCTTAGTTACCAAGTCGTGAAATAGCAAGCCAAGTTGTGATAGTTGTAAAGGATGACTCCAACAAAGTTTGGGTCGCCAGGACATTTTTTTTGGGTCACTCAATAGGGCCAAAGGCGCAAAGAGAGGATGCAGCAGCCAAAGAATATAGTCTAGCTCAAGGATGTGACCTCCTTGGACCTAGAATCGATTAGCCTGATGAAGGTCAAGGAAGAGATCCCTACAGCGCAACATGAATAGATAGGGTAGAGCTTCGGGGCTAGAATCAGGGTTTCAAACCCTAACCCTGAGGTGCCTGCAAAACCAGATAACATAGTGGGATTGTGATAGTCCTAGATAGAAGATGAAGTATTGTTCGAGGACATAACTGACTGGCCATATTCAGTAGGGGAAGAAGAGGGCACAGAAGTAGCAAATGCAGGCACATCTGTTGTGGGGAAGAAAATAAATACCCCTGACAGTATGGAAATTACCCTCCCATTTCTTCCAAACACAGTCCCCACTGTCGATGATATGTTGGGGAAGGTACCCAAACTGAGTTATGCATACCATCACATGCGTGATGTGGCCAAATTTCTAGAGTTGGCCTAGAACTATTTGGTTAACACAGGGGAAATTGGACCCCTAGGACGACCAATGCTAGAGCCCACGTAGTGAATTATGGGGCGGTATAACTCAGGAATCATGAATCTCTTGGACATACTGCATTTTGGGCATGGTACGAATGTCAGTCTATGCCTCAAACAACTGTTCATCTGGGTCCATGGAGGCATCCTTTGGATGGATAGACCAGTGAAAATCGACGTGGAATTAACTGAAAAAATCACAGGACTTCCCATAGTCGACGCCCATCCCAAAGACTTCTTAGAAAACAAAGAATTTGAGAAATAAATATCAGAACAAGTGAAGGCGTAGTTCGGCACGACTAGGGGAAATAGAGGCATCATCATCAAAGAGATCAATGACAACGCGATAAGATTCGCAAGTAAACAAATGGCATGCAAGATGCTAAGAAAATGTCGCAGAGAGGAAGCACCAGCAGGAGTGATCACAGTGGCAGGGTAGTGAGCAAAGGGGATGATGTTTAGCTAGGTTTTTTACCTGTTGAACCAATTCTTCCTTGACTGTCGCAATGCGCAGGACAATGGAATTCCATTACTCCTGGATGATAATATTGATATCTCTGGCAAGGTGGTAGGAGCCCAAGTTCTCAGCATTCCTTGACATAGTAGGAAATTGTTATGCAGTTAGGTATGATTCTCTCTAGCAAGAAAAAGATAACAAGACGCAACAAACAAACAATATTGTGTTTTCCATTCTTTTAGAAGAAATCCAGCAACACACCACAAACGTATGGTGCATACTTATGGAGGTCGTGCAAGAGATAGAGGGGATAGATAAATTCAAGGCATCACAACATCACATACGGATCCAAGCCACAAAGGATCCCAAAAAGGAATGGATAAATATGCAGTATTGCATCACAAGGGAACAAGTGGACTGGATTATCAAATACTATCCTGCGTAGTGGCAGTCACAAGAAGCAAAACCATCCATAAGGGCATGCATGATGCATCCTTCTAAGCCCAAAGAGACGATCGAAGCAGGTTGGTCAGCCCAAAAAGGTAGTCTGACTGACAACACCAAGATATCCACAACGCAAACCCTACCAAGTGGGAGCAGCGTAGTACCAAAAAGGCCAAGGGTGATCACTATCTTTGCCCCAAGCCTGGGGTCTCTGCATCCATCCTTCACTATGAAAATTGGTCATCATTATCTTACCCCAAGTCTAGGGTCTCTACATCCATCCTTAGGCTTAAATCCCTCATGAAGGTTCAAACTGATCATCTCCTCATGAACACTTGTACACATGGAAAGGTCATACAAACACAACAAGTATGCCTTCTAAGGTACACAAGTATCATGGAAAGTAAATCATATCTAATAATCAAATCACCTGAACATGTGCATCATGTTGATATTATGGTAGTTGAGGGAGGTATTAAGATGCAAACCCCCACCACTCTCGGGGTTTGCACGACCTCCCAGTCTAGGATCATTCACTTAAGGGAGTGTTGGGTGCAGGCCTATTTTGAGGAAATACATATTTTTGGAGGATAAAACTCAGTTTTGGAGAAGAACATGTGGCAAGAAAAGCAAGATGTGCAAGGGAAATCTGCATGCAAAGAAGGAAATCATGCAAGGCGTGGAGGCAATAAGACTTAACCATGTTAGGTATAGGGTTTTTGAATTTAACAGCTAATAATATTGTAAAATAGTATAAATAAGCACCTAGGATATCTAGGTCGGGGGGTTGTTCAGAGTGTGGTTGGTTGTTAGTATTAATTTGGGTTGTGAGCTATTGTGATACAAATTTGTAAGTTGTTTATTTTTAGGAGAGTAAAGTAGTGATATCTTGAGGGTTAGATCATAGGTTGAGGAGCCTGGTGTGATCTAGTCTACCTCACAGAGGTTTTGGAACCTTGTTCATGATTGTATGATCAGAATTGTAGTGCATGCAGCACCATTTATTACAACAAACATAATAAGGAGCCTAAGAAGCTAGATCTTTGTGAACATAGCCTAGGAGGGGGTGAACCACGGTAAAACCCGTGAACTGTATGATGATTGAATGGTTTTTTACTTTCTCTTAATGGTTGATCATCTTTAATTTTTGTTAATTATTGATTTACACATATGTGGTTAGTTATATCTATTATAATTCATGCATCGACTTCACAGATGAATGGATCTTAAGAATAATAGATTAAGGCCTGAAAAATATTAATTGCAATCCCAGATCCCCACTCATTCATGGATTGCAAGCAATTGAGCTTTGCATTCACCCATAGAATTATCTTGGGTGAGACTGTGCAATACACTCTATGTGTTATGTTTCCTTATGGTTTACCAGAAGGATCGATATTTTTAGAGGGTTTTGTTGGAAACTTGTTCAGATATGAACCTGGGTCATCCAAGAAGAAAATAGGAAGAGTAATAACCAAGACGTAGCTGAATTATCTCTTGGGCTCTTTCTGAACCCTGGAAATACTCTACCACAAGCCTTTTCTCTTTTTCTTGCACACAAATTTGTGTGCACGAGGGTCTTATCACATTAGTGGAGAAATACACATGACCTCGGGCCAAAACCGTGGGATAATCTATTTAACCAATAGGAACCCTGACACTCCAGATCTCTGGGCTTCGGTAGTTCTAACTACAACACACAACAATCCTCTTGAATGTCAAATTCATGAACTCTGAATGACTTAAAGGGTTAACACCTACGCACCTTCTCCAGATCTAACGGTTGTGAAAAACTTTGGCTTATCCCAAACGGATCTCTTCTACTCAACCTCCAAACAAAATGAATCCTTTCTCAAAGGACCTTCACTCACTATTCTTCTTGAGATTTTTCACTCTAAGTGATTTGAACCTTGGCACACACCTTGCTCTACTTCTCCCAGGCTTGAGACTTAGAAAATTCTCCTACACACTCCTTGCGCTCACTCTCCTTGAGACTCTCTCAACACTTCACTAAGTGTTGGCCCTGTGCACTCCTTGCACGGGTTTATCCTTCGATATTTTTATACTCAAATGAGTATTTGTGCACTCCTTGCACTTACTCTATGAAATTCACTCTATCTCTCTTGAGATATCGAATGTGTAAATTGTTGATGAATGAAGTTATGGGAGACATCCTCCAACTTACAAACCTGTGAGATGTGGGACATAGCAGTTATGGAAATCTTTCTCTCAACTTGAAAACCTGAGATAAATCCCCTAAGAAGGGTATGGATTTCCTTCCTGAGATAGAGTTAGGAATGTAGAGATTACCTCCTCCATTTAGAGAGTGAGAAGAAATCCAGATGATTATCTGGTGGAAAGTGATCTATTGAGTTAGGGCATGCCTGTGGCTGAGCACAAGGTGAACATGTGAAATCCCAAAAGTGTTGGGCACATCGTCATGTGAATATAAATGAATATTATGTGATAGCCTCCTCTGAGTAGCAAAGTTGACGAGAATACTCTAGATGATTCTCCTGTCGGTGGCAGTGGGAAAGCATATATGTAGAATGGACGTTGTTAAATTATGAGCTTGATTTCTTATGCAGATTAATTCTTTTATTCTCTTCAATACTTTGATTCCAGCTTAATACACTTCAACAATTCCAAATCATAATCGAATATAAATAACTATGTAGATAAGTAAACATGCACATCAACAACACATATACCCTGGGGAAACCTTGTACAGGGAGAAAAACCCCAACAAACAATATTCCTTTATTGCATTAATAATGTAATATCTCTTACAAATATCCACCGTGAATGTTCTACTCTCAAATAGCTTGCCAAGATGACTCTGACCTGACAAAGACTTACAATACCTTTCTGAAATACACCTCTGATATGCTACCTCTTTATCACTGATGTGCTCCTCTATTACTTCACCCTCAACCTGCATATGAAAACTATGTTTCAAAACTGTGTTGCAGAACTGTATTGCAGAACTGAGTTGAAGAGAGGGTTCGACCTCTTCTTATATAGGTTGAAGAGGGGAAGAGGGGAAGCTTGAAATAGTAACCTGATTGCATGCATTAAACATAACTCAGCTTCATGCTTTAGTTCGAACTTAGAACTAGACTTGAAATTGGTTACAACTCAACATTACACTTTAGTTCGAACTTAGAACTAGACTTGAGACTGACATGCTTTAGTTCGAACTTAGAACTAGACTTAAGACTTTAGTTGCAACTCAACATTACACTTTAGTTCTAAAATAGAACTAGACTCAAGACTTTAGTTGCAACTCAACATTACACTTTAGTTCTAAAATAGAACTAGACTCAAGACTTTAGTTGCAACTCAACAATACACTTTAGTTCTAACATAGAACTAGACTCAATACTTTAGTTGCAAATCAACATTGCACTTTAGTTCTAACATAGAACTAGACTCAAGACTTTAGTTACAACTCTTGAAAAGGCAATTTGAAATTCTCTTCATGGTGGATAATGTTTACACGTGCCAACACACTAGATCAATACAATTACATCATTTGCAATATTAGGAATATTGTTTGTTTCTAGCTCATAGGAATTTTATATTCAACCTAACTTTTTCTAGATGCCTTGACTTTTTATCATGGCTCACAAGGTTTGACTAGGCTCATAGAGGTTGTATGTTCCCCCTAACATTTTCACTAGTCTGTCTATGCTCACAGAGGTTGCACGTTCCCCCTAACTTTTGCACTAGACTGTCTATGCTCACAGAGGTTGTACGTTCCCCCTAAATTTTTCATTAGACTCACATAGCATCTCGTTCATCATGACTTTTGGTTTGACTCATAGAGGTTGTACGTTCCCCCTGTCTTTTGTCAATACCTCACAAGACAGGTTGATTCTCCAAATCTCCCTGGCTAGCCACAGGGTGTCCCATATGGCCTCTCATTGGAGAATGACTATCGATGCTACCAAATTTAACACTCCCTCTCAACGAGGGAGTCATTATCAGCCACACCAAGCTTGCCTCTCAGTTGTACAAACTGTATCGAGGTCAAAGGCTTGGTCAGGATATCATCTACCTGCTCGCTCGTGGCTATGCACTGTAGTGGTACCTCATGTCAATATGTTTTGACATATCATAAAATATCAGGTTCTTTGTCAATTTTATGCAACTTTGATTATCACAGTGAACCACCGTCATCTCGAGCTTGTCACCAAACAACCCAGAAACCAATTTTCTAAGTCATGTTGCTTCCTTGCAAGCATCACTTTCTGCAATGTACTCTGTGCAATGGATCCATGCTTCCAGCTTGACCAAGAGATCATAGCAGATCCTAAATTGAAGCAGTATCCGGAAGTACTCTTCCAATCCACTGGGCTTCCTGCCCAGTCAACATCTTTGCACCCATGAAAAAATAAACCACCACTAGATGTATATCTCAGACCATAAGTAATGGTCCCTCTGAGATATCTCAAGATGTGATTTGCTGCCACCCAGTGTCTCTATCTCAGTTCAGTCATGAACTGACTCATTGCAATCATTGCATAGCATATATCTGGCCTAGTGTGGATCATGTACATCAATGATCCAATCAGCTACCTATACATGGTGGGATCCACCAAATTTGAACTTGTATCAGAATCATGCATCTTCCTCAAGTTGGTAACCATCGAAGTAGACATGGATTTTCAATCCATCATACAAAACCTCTTTAGTACATCCACTGTGTATTTTCCTTGTGCCATAAATATCTCATCCTGACTTTTCCACACTTCCAATCCTAGGAAGTAATGCATCAAGCCTAAGTCTTTCATCTCGAATTATGAGGTTAGCTCCCTCTTACACTAGGATATTATCCCTTCATCTCCTGTTAGAAAGAGATCATCAACATACAGGATTAGTATAAAATGTTGGTTACCTCTTACCTTGAAGTATATATTTGCATCAGCATCACTTTTCTGAAAGCCCGGGCTTTTAAGAAAGCCATCAATCCTGTCATACCAAACTCTGGGAGCCTTCTTAAGACCATACAAGGCCTTCCTTAGCTTACATACACAAGTGCCTTTGTTATGTAGTATAAAACCATTTGGTTGTTCCACAAAGACCTCTTGTTCAATATTTCCATTGAAGAATTTTGTTTTTACATCCATCTGATGTAGCTTCCAACCAAGTACAAAAGCTAAAGAAATAATAGCTCGAATGGAGGTATACCTGGCTACAGGAGAAAAAGTCTCTTCGTAGTTGATTCCTTCTTTCTGAGTGAAGTCTCTGGATACAAATATTCCTTTGAAATTTTCCACACTTCCATCAGCTGCATGTTTGATCTTATAGATCCATTCGAAAGAAACCACTGATGTGTCTTCTGTCCTTGGCACAATGTCCCAAACATTGTTCTTTATAATAGACCTGTATTCCTCAAGCATGGAATCCTTCCATACTTGTAATTTATTTTCTTCTTCAAATGAATAAGGTTCGGCATCACTAATTCTTCTCATCAGTGCAACATAGCCTCAAAACCTATGAGGCCTCTTCCTTTCCCTGAAAGTTCCTTTGGGAGCAGCTATCCTTTCTGCTTCCCACACTATTTCTTTAAGCCACCCTGGATTCCTTTTGGCTGGAGATTCTTCAAGAGTTCTTTCTAACACTTCAACAGGTTCGAGGGGCTCATTACTTGGCCCTTCATGAGGTTCCTGCCTCTGATCATCTGACTCTTCATTTTCAGAAGAGGGTGAAGCTGGCTAAACTGCTTCTAAATCCTACTGAAGCTCTCTAGATTTCTTAAATGTGGCTTCCTCATGGAAATTCACATATCCTCTTACCTATATTTTCCTCTGACCTGGTACATAAATCTTGTAATCCTTGGAGTTCTCATTGTACCCCACAAAAACCCCTTTCTTTCCTGAGGGTTCCATCTTTGTCCTCTTTTCCTTAGGGACATGAATATACACAGGACATCCAAATATCCTTAGATTCCCTACTTCAGGTTTGATCCCTGAGAAGACTTCTTCAGGAATATTTTCCTTAAAAATAGCATGTGGACACCTGTTCTGAATATCCACGGCAGTGGAGGTAGCTTCTTCCCATAAATAATTTGGTATATCTTGGTCAAACAAATAGTCATGTTTTTCCTCTCAGCAATACCATTTTGTTGAGGGTTATATGGAATGGTCAACTGTCTCTTGATTCCTACTGACTTGCATAAATCCTCAAATTGAAGAGATTCAAACTCTCCTCCATTGTCTGTTCTAAGGATTCTGATGTGTTTCCATGTCTTATTTTCAATAAAGGCTTTATACTCTTTGAATTTATTAAATGTGTCACTTTTAGATTTAAGAAAATATATCCAACATTTTATTGAGTAATCATCAATAAAAATGACATAATACAAACAACCACTGAGTGAGGGAGATGGCATTGGACCATATACATCAGATTGAACCAGATCTAAGATGCCCTGAGCTCTGTTGTCACTACTAGGAAATGCTTTCTTTATATTTTTACCTAACATGCATCCCTTACAAATTTTATTTTTACTAAGAGAAATAGAGGGAATGCCAGATACCATGTTTTGTAGATCTAGAAGAGATTTGTAATGAATATGTCCAAGTCTTCTATGCCACAACTTGTTGGAGCTAGATGCATCATGAGCCAATGCCTAAACTAACTGTCCTAACACAACATACAGTCCTCCACTCTGAGTTCCAATGGGTTCTGTTGTACTTAAGTAGCTACCTTTAGCCTATAGTAGTGCCTTCTTGTCCTTGAATATCACCCAATATCCCTTGTCCTCAAGGGTTGCAACTAATAGTAGATTCTTCTTGAGCCCTGAAATATATAATACTTCATCAACATGAAGTCTAGCCCCAAATTCCAATCTGAATGAAATAGAGCCTACTCCCTCTATCTTGTAACATTTTTCATCCCCAAGCTCGACCTACTCTGCAAAAGATTTTGTCTCGAAATCTGAGAGGATATCCTTGTACCCTGTCATGTGCTTTGATGCACCACTATCTACTAACCAAGTTTTCGGCCCCGTGGAAATTGAACTAGATAAGGCAGAAACCAAATAATATTCTTTCCTATTTTCTTTCTCATTAGAAGGACTTTTCTGATATCTTTTGGATTCATCATTCTCAGTAGTTGAGGCATGATGTTTCCCATTCGTAGGATATTTCTTTCTAAACCAACAATCTTTAGCAAAATGACCCAACTTATTACAGCTAAAGCATTTCATCTTAGATGTATCAATATTGTTGCCTTTGAATGTACCTTTGGTGTTTGGCTTCCACTCAAAGACTTTCTAGAAAGTGCCTTTCTTCTTTCCCTTGAATATTGATGCTAAGGATGAGTGCTCTTCTTTCGTTGGCTCGCTCCTGGTAGCTATGCGACTCTCCTCCTGGAGGAAATCATGCCATAACCCCTCAAACGTGGGCTGAATCTCTCTCCCACTTACACTAGATAAGAAGGTCTCCCATGAATAAGGAAGATCATCAAAAATGGCCTGCACTAAATCATCATCGTCCACTGTCACCCCTGTGACCAAAAGTTGATCTCTAATCTGAGCTATCCTAGAACAAAAAGATGCCACTGATTCACCTTTCTCCATATTTAAATACTTAAGCTTGTGCTTAAGTGTCCTCTTCTAACTTGGAGCCTGTTTCTCATATAGATTCACCAAGGTATACATACAGTCCTTGGCAGTCATCAACGAAGTCATTGCAGACATTATACTGTCTCTGACTGAGTCAAAGATGATTCACTTGGCATTTTCTTGACTCTTCCTGAAGGTCATTTTTCCTGCATTATTCGTTGGTTCCTCCACCACTGTGGTCACATACTACTCAATATCATGCTCTTGCAAGATATTTGTTAGCTTCCACACATTAAAGTTGGTAGCTCCTTTGAGCCTATCTTCGGCTCTGACTGAAATGGAGGATGCCATGGTCCTCATACTGGAAACTTAATCAATCTTGCTTGGATATGTGTGTACCTTCTATTTCAATTCAACACATTTAACACACCCTAAGCTCCCATACCATGTTAAATTATGAGTTTGATTTATTATGCGAATTAATTCTTTTATTTTCTTCAATAATTTGATTCTAGCTTAATACACTTCAACAATTACAAATCATAATCGAATAGAAATAACTATGTAGATAATTAAACATGCACATCAACAACACATATACCCTGGGGAAACCCTGTACAAGGAGAAAAACCCTAACAAATAATATTCCTTTATTGCATTAATAATGTAAGATCTCTTAAAAATATCCACCATAAATGTTCTTCTCTCAAAGAGCTTGCCAAGATGACTCTGACCTGACAAAGACTGTTAAGGTCCTAACCCGCACATGGGTAGATCAATGTATTCGGATGTAATAAAGGTCAATATTAATAAGGCCTTTCAATAAAATAGAATAAGGCGGATGTAAGAATACCTAATAGAAGCTTCCGCTTCTAGAAGGATATTCCTCTAGATGCTTCTCTTAATAGACATATTTAGTATAAATAAGAGTCGAGGGTATGAGAACCCTAGCTTGGAGATTATTGTAACAGAGCGCTACTCGATTGGGGGTTGCCCCCTCGAAGAGGCCTGTGAACATTGTTTTATGAATCAAAGTGTTATTTCTATTGCTATTGTTATATCATTTATGTGTATTGTGAAGATTATGCTAGATATTTTACTGTTATTCTGCCATTTCTAGCATTTTATTTTTGTTCTGCATATTTTATATATCTGGTATCTTGCAAGTGGTATTAGAGCACTTTCCTTGGCAGAAATTGTGGGTATTTTTTTCCAGGGTAGAGACGTATTCCAGCGTCTTTAAGCCACAGAGATCTGTCATTACGCGCATAAACCCGCGGTTGAGGGATTCATACACGCAGGAAATACAAGTGGTTCTTAAGAGCACATTTGTTGGCCACCCTTGTAACCCTTGTTGGTACCCCTTCGAGTGGTAGCGCATCAGAAAACACCTGTGTATGGATCGGCCTAGATTTCCTGAAGCCCTCTTTTGATAAACCTATCGGCCGCCGGACTGCTATAGTGTCACCAAGAACAACACTTGGGAAGATACTCTCTAGTACATGGGTAGTTGGGTAGTACGGCTAAGGGTATGGTCTATCCTCTTTAGTTAGTTCCCTGAGATATTGGGCCGAGTACTACTGTTGGACCTCGCACATATATCAGAGAGCTATAGCACAGGGCAAACCCTTGTCTGTAGAACCGTTGAATACCTAACCCTTGGGGAACATAAACATAAACATAAACAAATTAAACTGGCGAGATCTATTGCCATGCATCTGTGTTCGGGTTGCTAAGTAAATACACATTTCTCTCTGGTTCAGAATTTGGGGATTTCAGCACTGCAACATTCTTCAGACCAAAGTATAACCCCGCAGCTGTAGAAAAAAAAAAAGTCTAGAAATTTTTTCACCATTATTTGAGACCTATTCCATTAGATTCATCTCTTCTCCCTTATCACATTCATCCATATCATTTTTATGCAAAACTTTCTGACCCCGCCCACTCCCTTTTCAATTCACCCATCCTCATGGCCCATACCCGTAGCCAAGAACTAGAGTCTCGCTTCAACACCTTGCAATATGGTTTCCTTGAGACCCAACAAGAAGTGCAACAACTCAGTGCTACTATTGCCTCCCATGATGCATCCATAAATGCATCCGTAAATGTAGTCATGCAGTCTGCAATGGCGGAAGTCAAACACGAACTAACCACCCAGCTTGAATCTGTCTTTGCATCACTCTGCACCAAACTCAAGATCCCTACCGATGACTCTTTTCCTGATGCACATAAAAAGACTGAGGGTGAAACTTCTTCCCATTCCTTTCAACCCCATCACTTTCAACAGGACATACGCCTTCCGCGGGTGGATGTAACCAAATTTGATGGCTCGGACCCCACTGGTTGGATCACCCAAATGGAACATTATTTCTCTCTCTACAACATTACAGATTACTTGGCCAAACTTTGGTATGGTGTTCTCCATCTAGATCAAGAACGTTGGCAATGGTGGCAATGGAGAAAAACTTCCCGTCAAGGGTATATTGCTTGGACCCAATTTGTGACTGAGCTTTATGAATTCTTTGACACTGACACCAACCATTTGGTTCATTTGACAAAATTGAAGCAATCAGGCACAGTAGAAGGCTTCATAGCTTCATTTGAGTGACTGGATTTTCAAACAGAGGGCATGACTGATGCTTTCTTTCGAGAGTGTTTTATCAGTGGCCTCAAGGAGGAGATTTAGGCCCATGTCCTCATGGCTCGAGCTAAGACTTGGGTTGAGTCTACCAAAAAATATAAAGAAGCACAACAAATTTTTTCCTCTCAAAACTGTAAGCCTTCCTTTATCCCTCGCCCTAAACCAGTAAACTCCACTACTCCCTCCACCCCATTAAAAATCAAAAAATTGACCAGGGATGAAATGGCTGGATGCCAACTCAAAGGCCTATCTTATAATTGTGATGAAAAATATTTCCCAGGCCACAAATGTAAGGAACAAAAGCTTTTTATGGCCATCTCTGAGGATATTCCAGAAGAGGATGTTGACACTTCCCGTATGCCCGAGTCACCAGAAATCACTGATATAAACCCTCCCTCCGACCCTCTCGAAGTGGAACCGATCATTTCCCTCAATGCTCTCACCGTCTTCTCTACCCCCCAAACCCTCAAGTTAATCGGTTACATCAAGCACCGAAAGGTCATCATTCTGGTTGATAGTGGCAGCACCCACGATTTTATTCATCACCGAATTGCCCAAGAAACCCATTGCTACATCCATGTTGTCAACAATTTCCAAATCATGATTGCCAATGGTGATTCTATGAAATGTGGTGGGCACTGTGAAAATGTGCGTCTCCAAATCGGTGACTACCACCTAAAATCCCATATGATTTCTATTGACATGGGCGGTTGCGACATTGTGTTGGGTGCAGACTGGATAAGGACTTTGGGTCCCATTCTCATGGATTTTCAGAACTTAACCATGCAATTCGACCAAGGAGGCCACCAATATAAATTTCAAGGCATCACTGTTGGTTCACCTGAGGTCATCAATTCTCATCACATGGAAAAACTACTCAAAAAAGGTAATTCTGGTGTCATTGCCCAACTCCACCCCATACAAGCCATAGAGACCCCACATGTGCCCCAAGACCTCCAAGCCCTCCTTTCTAAACATCAAATGGTATTTTCCACTCCCCAAGGACTCCCTCCTTCCCACGTTATCCATGATCATTCCATTCCCCTTGTCCCAGGAAGCCTTCCCCCCAATATACATCCATATCGCCACCCCTTTGCACAAAAAAATGAAATTGAAAAAATGGTCCAAGAACTCCTTATTGCCGACGTCATCCATCCTAGTACGATCCCTTACTCCTCTCTAGTCGTCATGGTACTGAAGAAAGAAGGTTCTTGGAGAATGTGTCATGACTTCTGTGCTCTCAACAAACTAACCATCAAAGACAAATTTCCCATTCCTGTCATTGATGACCTCCTGGATGAATTGAGTGACACCCAATTCTTTAACAAACTTGATCTTCGCTCGGGCTATCACCAGATATGTATGAAAGAGGCTGACATTCCCAAGACCACCTTTCTCACTCATGAGGGCCACTATGAGTTTTTGGTCATGCTCTTTGGTTTGTGTAACACCCCCTCCACCTTCCAGAGCCTCATGAACCATGTCTTCCGCCCTTTTCTCCGTCATTTTGTCTTAGTTTTCTTTGATGATATCCTCATCTATAGTAAAACCTGGATAGACCATCTTACTCATGTGGATCAAGTTCTCCGCCTACTCTCTCAGCACCAACTTTTCCTGAAACATTCCAAATGTGCTTTTGGTGCCTCAGAAGTAGAATACTTGGGTCATCTGGTGGGAAAGGATGGCGTCAGGGTGGACCCGAAAAAGATTGAAGCTATGCAAGACTGGCCACACCCAAAGACTCTCAAAATCTTGCGTGGATTTTTGGGCCTCACAGGGTATTATCGCAAGCTCGTTAAGAACTACGGAAAGATTGCAGCGCCTCTCACGACTCTCCTCAAAAAGAACTCTTTCACTTGGACTCTAGCAGCTGCTCAAGCTTTTCAAACCTTGAAGACGGCCATGTGCACCACTCCAGTTCTAGCCCTTCCCGACTTCACAAATACCTTTGTGTTGGAATGTGATGCCTTAGGGAAAGGAATAAGCCCTATCCTTATGCAAGAGGGTCGACCTTTTGCCTTCACTAGCAAGAAAATGTCTGAAACGAATCTGGGAAAACCCATTTATGAAAAAGAAATGTTGGCGATTTTGCATGCCGTTGAGTTGTGGCGTCCGTATCTCTTGGGGCAACGCTTCCAAATTAAGACAGACCATCAAAGCCTCAAGTACTTTCTAGAACAACGTATTTCCTCCCAGGAACAACAAAAATGGGTGACTAAGCTCTTTGGATATGATTATGAGATCATTTACAAGAAGGGAAAAGAAAATGTCATGGTGGATGCACTGTCCTGGAAATATGAAGACGAAGGATCCCTTTTTTCTCTTTCCTTCATTGTACCCGATTGGCTCCAAGCCGTGCGCCAAGAATGGCTTCAAGATCCCAAAAGTTTGCATCTGATCCATCAACTGCAGAACAAGACTCTGGCTCCCCTAGGGTACTCCTGGCTCCAAGATGAGCTTCGATACAAAGGCCGCTTGTATTTAAGTAAACAATCCAAGCTCAATTCAATGGTGCTTTCTGAGCTTCATGCTACACCCACAGCGGGGCACTCAGGGTTCACCAAAACATATGACCGAGTCAAACATTCTTTTTTCTGGGATGGTATGAAACAAGACATCTGTAAGTTTGTCACTGAATGTGAGGTGTGTTAACACAACAAGGGAGAAACAGTCAAATCTCCAGGCACCCTCTAACCACTTCCAATTCCCCCTGCCATTTGGAAGGATATCTCTATGGACTTTATTACATGCTTACCCAAATCGGGGAATAAATCAGTCATAATGGTGGTGGTGGATCGCCTTTCCAAGTATGCTCATTTTTGCGCTCTTCCCCACCCATTTACTGCATCCATGGTGGCTCAAATTTTCATGGACCATGTCTTCAAGATTCATGCCATGCCGCACTCCGATCGAGACCCAACTTTCACAAGCAATTTTTGGCAAGAGTTGTTTAAGCTACAAGGCACACAATTGCATCTCAGCTTAGCTTATCATCCCCAGATGGATGGTCAAACGAAAGTTGTCAACAAGTGTTTGGAAACATATCTGAGGTGCTTTGCCTCTGAAAAACAACACCAGTGGGCTCAATGGTTACCCCTCGCCGAATGGTGGTACAACACTACATACCATACAACCACTCGCATGACTCCTTTTGAAGCGGTATATGGACAGAATCCACCTTCATTTCTCTCATACTTACTGGGTACCTCGAAGGTCCAGGTGGTTGACCAAACACTTACAGTCTGAGAGGATATCCTTCATACCCTTAAAGAGAACTTGTTCATGGCACAACATAGAATGAAGCAACAAGCAGATCAAGGCCGCTCTGAACGTCAATTTGCAGAAGGGGGTCAGGTGTTTCTAAGACTGCAACCATATAAGAAAACTTCCCTCAAGGC
>ML786794.1:340169-355121 GCA_009831015.1 Picea engelmannii | reverse complement strand
CAGTTAGCTCTACCCAGTCAGTCGAAGCTACATCCTGTTTTTCATGTTTCATGCTTGAAGAAGGTGATTGGAACCAGGTGCCAAATTCAAACCAACCTTCCAGAGTTAGCTGAAGAAGGATCCATTTGGCTACAACCAGAAGTCGTTTTGGACCAGTGTGAGCGTCACCTACATTAGAGAACCATCAAGGAAGTGTTAATACTATGGAAAGATATGACTCCAGCAGATGCCACTTGGGAACTAGTTACCATTCTGCTGCAGTTTCCACATCTCAAGCCTTGAGGACAAGGTTGTTTTTAAGGGGGCGGACATGTTAAGGTCCTAACCCGCACATGGGTAGATCAATGTATTCGGATGTAATAAAGGTCAATATTAATAAGTCCTTTCAATAAAATAGAATAAGGCGAATGTAAGAAGACCTAATAGAAGCTTCCGCTTCTAGAAGGATCTTCCTCTAGATGCTTCTCTTATTAGACATATTTAGTATAAATAAGGGTCGAGGGTATGAGAACCCTAGCTTGGATATTATTGTAATAGAGCGCTGCTCGATTGGAGGTTTCCCCCTCAAAGAGGCCTGTGAACATTTTTTTCTAAATCAAAGTGCTATTTCTATTGCTATTGTTATATCATTTCTGTGTATTGTGAAGATTATGCTGGATATTTTACTGTTATTCTGCCATTTCTAGCATTTTATTTCTGTTTTGCATATTTTATATATCTGGTATCTTGTAAACACTTACAATACCTTGTTGAAATACACCTATGATATGTTGCCTCTTTATCACTGATGTTCTCCTCTATTACTTCACCCTCAACCTGCATATGAAAACTGTGTTTCAAAACTATGTTGCAAAACTGTATTGTAGAACTCTGTTGAACATAAGGTTCGACCTCTTATTATATAGGATGAAGAGGGGAAGAGGGGAAGCTCGAAATAGTAACCTGATTGAATGCATTAAACATAACTTAGCTTCATACTTTAGTTCGAACTTAGAACTAGACTTGAGACTGACATGCTTTAGTTCGAACTTAGAACTAGACTTAAGACTTTAGTTGCAACTCAACATTACACTTTAGTTCTAAAATAGAACTAAACTCAAGACTTTAGTTACAACTCAACATTACACTTTAGTTCTAAAATAGAACTAGACTCGAGACTTTAGTTGCAACTCAACATTACTAAAATAGAACTAGACTCGATACTTTAGTTGCAACTCAACATTACACTTTAGTTCTAACATAGAACTAGACTCAAGACTTTAGTTGCAACTCAACATTACACTTTAGTTATAACATAGAACTAGACTCAAGACTTTAGTTACAACTCTTGACAAGGCAATTCGAAATTCTCTTCATGGTGGATAATGTTTACACATGCCAACACACTAGATCAATACAATTACATCATTTGCAATATTAGGAATATCGTTTGTTTCTAGCTCATAGGAATTTTATATTCAACCTAACATTTGCTAGATGCCTTTACTTTTTCTCATGGCTCACAAGGTTTGACTAGGGTCACAGAGGTTGTATGTTCCCCTTGACTTTTGCACTAGTCTGTCTATGCTCACAGAGGTTGTACGTTCCCCCTGAATTTTTCACTAGACTGTCTATGCTCACAGAGGTTGTACGTTCCCCCTGAATTTTTCATTAGACTCACATAGCATCTCATTCATCTTGAATTTAGGTTTGATTCACAGAGGTTGTATGTTCCCCCTAGATTTTTCAATACCTCACAAGACTGGTTGATTCTCCAAATCTCTCTAGCTAGCCTCGGGGTGGACCATATGGCCTCTCATTGGAGAATGATTGTCGATGCTGCCAAATTTAACAAACGTGTCTATGGACGAGCACAGGTGAACGTGTGAAGACTTGGTTCTTCTGTGTAATGCAATGAATCAGAGCTATGACATCCCTATGGATGTGCCCCTATTGGATGAGCACTAGTGGGTGTATTAGATCTGTTTCTATATGTTTTTAAAGAGTAAGACCTGCATGTAAACCTAATAGTTATATAAACGGTACAGGTTGGATCCACCTTAATGTGATTAATAATAAATGTAAAAGATAATTAATATTAATTATAATTATAATAATAATATATTGTAAAGTGACTTAGAGAGGTCGGCCCTGTTGAGCCAATAGACACCTTTGTTGACTGGACAAGTCTAATGTAAGTAAGGTATGATTCTCCATTGTGGAATCATATCCTTCTTGTGTGTTTGGAAATTGAAGCAAGTACATATTTTTGGAAAAAGGTGCGCACCTCTCTTGGGCTCTAGAGTTCTAGGGCTTGTAGCACCCTCTTGAGTGCTAAAGTCCTTCTTGGTGGTTAAGGTCTTTCGCTTGAATATTATAGCAAAGGATTTGGTTGGGTTTTCTTCCATTGTTGAGAAGGGTTTCCCAGGATACTTCTTGCGTTCTTGTGCATGGTGTTTCTTCTTGTGATCTTGGTTACTGCAACATTATTGTTTATGGTTAATTGAAAAGATAAAATGGAATGAATTTCATGCTTAACCTAGATTAGAGAAAAATCAACATGGTATCAGAGCATAGGTATTGAAATAACCCATTGCACAAGCATCTACGAAGTCCCATCCTTTACCAGTCATCCCTCCTCTTCTGCAAAACCGTACGACCCTCCTAGGGTTTCCACAAAATCCGTACGACCCTCCTTTTTTAGGTGGTTTAGCCTTTAATACTTGAACATTGAGGATAATTTTTTCATTGGAGAGTACGGCCTCCTCCAGTGCATCACCAAAGATTCTCAGAATGAAATTACGAGCATTTTGAGATTTTGGCCCTAGGGTTTCTAGGGTTTCGCCAAATTCTGCTGAAATTTCAGAATTAGTGTTTCTGCATTTCCTTGAAGGATATATTCAACTCACCAATGTTATCCTATATTTCAAAAGGATTATTATTGGAATTCATAATTTCAACTAAACCTAAAAGTGTTAGTCTAGCCTAGCCATTAGGTTTACTAGACAAATTGACAAGGGTTTGTGAAGAATCCATAAATGAGAAAAATCTATGATGCAAGATAAGATTGATGGATCAAGCAACTTCAAGTTCCTAGAAGATAAGACTTCAAAGGAAGACTTATTATGGGTGATACAAAAAGTGTCACTGTGACATACCTCCTTCATGAATATGTCAAAGGACAGATATCATCCATGTGCCATTGTTGAAATCGTATCAGCACCTTCAGGTATGCACTTGTATATATGTTATTTGTATCATTGTCATGAGGGTAATTGCGGGAGGATGGAACCTTTTTTTGAAGTCATGGATCCAGAGGGATATAAGTACATTCAAAGGAACAAAACACTAGAAGTGAAGACTCCAATTTGGATTATTGTAATTGTCATTCCTCTAACCCATATTTCTAAAGTTTGCTACATTACAAGTAGGTGTTGTAGTTGTGACAACAATCCTTGAAATGTTTTAATTCTAGAGATGTACTCATTATTCTCCTTTAGGAGATATTCTTGTTTTGGTTCTCTTGTTTTCTTGTTCCAGACAGGTCAAGAACAAAGGAAGATGTTTATCCTTTAGAGGGAGTGACATTGACTCAGAGGGATTCAAAACTATTTGAGAAAGAGGAAGAATAGAACCATCCTTGAGACAATCAATGCAATAATGCATGATCAGAATATTTCTATGATTCCATGAGAAGAATCATGCATGAAACAGTATATTTTCAGAACAAGAGTCTTCAACATAATATAAGCTTTCACCAGAGTGAAGCCTGAGATTGAACACTTCAGGTTATTTGGGTGCCCAGTGTATTTTCATGTATCCAAAGAGAATAATTCCAAGCTATATTCCTTAGAAAGAAAGGATACAGTGAGTCTCCAAAGACATTCAATATCAACATCCCTGGTCAGAGACAGATTGAGACAAGTAGAAACATTGTCCTTGAAGAAGAGATAGTCTTTCAAAGACCCAAAGAATCTCAGATGGAGATTGATAGTAAGACAATACATTCTCCCCATTGAGTAGCTTCAAAGGGATAAGGACATTATTCCAGTTGATCCAGTTGCTCCAGTTGATATGTTCATAGATATTGTAGTAGTTCTTAAAAGGCCTACCTAAACTCACTCTGCAAGTGGTAGAGAAACATACAAACCTCTCAAGGCACATATCGATAAAGAAAAAGAGATTTTCGATCTATACTTAAGTTATGAGCCACCTCATTGATGATGAGACTCCTTGTCTTAGAGAAGAAACAAGAGAATCGGTATGGCAAGATTCCATAATAAAAGAATACCAGCATATATTAAATAATGATGCATAAGATATTATTCAGGGACCAAAATGGAATTCTGTGATAACTTCCAAGAGGATCTATGAGATCAAACATGCAGTTGATGAAAGTGTCTAGAAATACAAAATGAGATCTATAGCCAGAGGTTTCTCACAAACAGAGGGAGTTTTCTATGATGAGACACATTGATACAGTAAAATCGACATACTTCCATCCATACTACCATCCATGAGCTAGAAACTATATCAGATAGATAAATTCTTGATGAGTTTGGATTTCATCAAGAGTATTGTTGATCCAAACCTATATTACAGTGTTAGTGACGAGAGCCCGATCTTGATGACTTATTCAGAAAGTCTTGTTGTTGGATAGAAATAATCCTTGAATTATGAATTCAAGATGAAGAATTTGAGTATGATGCACTACTTCTTGGGACAAGAAGTATGATAGAGGACCAATGAGATTTTTCCTGAGTCAAATATACAGAGAAAATATTCAGTATGACAGAATGAAAAATCCACCGTGATGGATTTAAAGAAGAAGATTGATGATGATTCAGACAAGACTAATCCACAGTCGATTGGATCATTGATGTATCTGGTTAACACCAAACTTGATTCATGCCATGCAGTGAATGTGATGAAGTCAACTGAGACAGACTCACTAGGCAACAAAAAAACATGTATTGAAATATATACATGGCATAGTTGGATATGGCTTGAGATATGCCTCCAGTGTGAAACTGAGTTTGAAGGATATATCAATTCATATTGAGAAGAAATTATAGTAGACCAAAATAATGCATCCAGTTGATGTTCTACCATGAATTTTTCCATGGTTTCCTGATGCAGCAGAAAATAAAAACTTTGTGGCCTTGAGTACCACAGAGGAAGAGTATATAAGCATCAAGTGTGCGAAGCAATATAGCTTCACAAAGATTCTGACAGATTTACTTTACCATGATATGGATCATATGATGATGACCAAAATTTGCAAGTAAAAGCTCCTTACAAAGAGCCTTATTTCAAAGATATGATGCAGAGGAAAACCGTACACATGCAATACCTTCCTACACATGAGCATATTACAAATATCTTCACCAAATTAACTTCATGAAGAATGGCTCCCTACTTGAGAGGGAGTTCCAATAACTCCATCCAAGACAAAATTAAAAAAGTGTATGTGTGAGACTTGGCATGATAAAGGATGTCTCCCTAGCTAAGAGGCGGTGTTGATGAATGCAACTATGGGAGACATCCTCCAGCTTACAAACCTATGATATGTGGAACACAGAAGCTATGAAAGTATTTCTCTCAGCTTACAAACCTGAGAGAAATCCCCTAAGAAGGGTACATAGTTCCTACCTATGACAGAGTTAGGAACGTAGAGATGACCTCCTGCATTCAGATAGTGTGAATAACTCCATATGAGTATCCAGTGGAAATCGATCTTTTGAGTTAGGACGTGCCTATGGTTGAGCACAAGGTGAACGTGTGAAATCCCAAAAGTGTTGGGCACATAACCATATGAAAAGAAATGAATATGATGTGATAGCCTCCTATTATCAGAATATTTGATGAGAAGACTCCAGATGATTCTCCTATTGGTGGCAGTGGGAAAGTAGATCTGTAGACTGGACGTGTCTATGGATGAGCACAGGTGAATGTGTGAAGACCTGGTTCTTCTATGTAATGCACTGAATCAGAGTTATGACATCCCTATGTATGTGCCCCTAGTGGATGAGCACTAGTGGGTGTATCATGTCCTTTGCTATATGTTGTTCAAGAATCAGACCTACCTGTAACCCTAATAGTTATATAAAGGGTACAAGTCGTCCCCCCTTAATGTGATTAATAATAAATGTAAAAGATAATTAATATTTATATTAATTATAATAATAATAATAATATATTATAAAGTGACTTAGAGAGGTCAGCCCTGTTGAGCCAAAAGATCTCTTTGTTGATTGGACAAGTCTAATATAAGTAAGGGATGATTCCCCATTGTGGAATCATATCCTTCTTGTGTGTTTGGAAATTTCAGCAAGTACATATCTTTGGAAAAAGGTGCGCACCTCTCTTGGGAACTAGAGTTCTAGGGCTTGTATCACCCTCTTGAGTGCTAAGGTCCTTCTTGGTGTTTAAGGTCTTTCTCGTGAATATTATAGCAAGGATTTGGATGGGTTTTCTTCCCTTGTTGAGAAGGGTTTCCCAGGATACTTCTTGTTTTCTTGTGCATTTTGTTTCTTCTTGTGATCTTATTTGTTGCAACATTATTTTTTATGGTTAAGTGAAAAGATAAATGGGAATGAATTTCATGCCTAACTTAGCTTAGAGAAAAATTAACATAAACGACTATGCCTTCGCACTCCTTGCGTGTCCATTGTGCACTCCTTGCAGAAGGATTTCAGAAGAAAAACAATTGAAAATTATAGAACATCAAAGGTTCATCCATTCAACCATGAAGTACACACACAGGAATATAAATACAGAAAATAGATATCATAACATTACCCAAATAACTCAGAGATAAACAAACTTATACATGTGAAGTAAATATCCTCTATTATATTCCTTCAGGAAAACATTTACAAGATTTCCCACAACTCTTAGTGTAACATCCCCAGCCACCCATGGTCGGGCCACACTACACTAGAGAACACTTACATTCTCTCTGCGGAACATAATGTAACATACCCAGCTTCTATTCTGAGCTATGCCAGATAAAATTTTCTAACTGCATGCAATTAGAAATATATACACGCAGAACTCTTGCGGAAGCCTTATATATAAAACATAAACATACAAATACATCTTTAAATGAATGAATCCATACTAAAATAACAGTAAACGCATACATGCAACATATATAGGAAATACCCATAAATATAAACACACTTATAAATCATACATAGGATAAATCCTTAAAACTAAACATGGAAATAATAACGCAACATGTAAGTTTTATCACACAGTTAACACTTGTCCTTTTAAGAATATCACCAATTGCGTGCAGACCTTCCACGAACCTCCCAGCCTTAGAACACATTGTTCATAACTCTCAACAGTGATTCACCCCCAATATGGGACTAAACTCCACCGGGAAAATGGTTCCTAACCAGGCTAATGGTTCATGGAAAACAAGAAAGACTATGTCATAGGTGCCTACTCAAAATAACAGCCTACAGTCTCTCATTCCCCACATGCCTGTCCCACCCTAGGAAGTGTGCCCCTTCTCTGCTCAATAGTCCTTCGGCTGCCCCACTTCCCTTCCAAGGCTTCAACAATAGGTCGGATAGGAAGTCTCAGATCCATGTAGTTGTAGTTTAGCACCTTTAGGAAATCAATTCCCAACAATTCTCTCACCCAAAGAGAAATTGCTCACGGGCCTGAAAACCCTCCTCTTCAATATCCCACGGGCCTGAAAACCTACTTCTTCATTATTCCACAGGCTTGACAACCCACTTCTTCAGTCCATCTTCCCAGCTAACCATCTGCACCAACCTCTGTGTCCATGGATACAAGCTCGGTATAGTGACAGAAAGTATGGAGGAAAACTGACTGCGTGAGTGAAAATGGTCATGGAATCATGGCTGAATGATGGAAGGAATCATGGAAAAGATGATGGTAAGAATGATGGGGAAGTGTGAAAACGATATAAGTCCCAACAATATGTATGCATGTACCCAACTTGACACTTTTCATGTTGGGAGCTACTTTGGCCCACTTGTCCCCAACTTTAGAACTTAGGATAAAATAATTATCCATACTTTATGATTTAAGAAATATTAATATAATATTCCTTTTTTTTTTGCTTAAGCTCCCTGTATTAGCCCTTTTCCTTAACTTTTAGGCCCCACCCTTTCCCTAACTAGTGGAGTTTAGTCCCCTGTCTATTTTTGTTGAAACGTTAACAAGAAACATGTGTCTAATTTACTTTTCCCTTAAATAAATTGGACAATAAATATTAATCTATTATCTCATTTATAACTGAGTGATTTGGAGTTGCAACAGAATTATAAGTGTAGTTAAGTGAGTTAAGCTCAGTTGTACTAGTTGTAACTAAACTTGCACTAGTGAGAGTTCAGTGAATTAATTATTAATTAGTTCACAATCAGTTAACTCACATGAAACAGAAGATTCGCCACGGTTAACTACATGCATGCCAGATCTAGTGGAGACCTAGTTGATATAACAGGTGAAAGGGACAGTTTGGTTATCAGTTGTGATTTGAGTGAAGTGCACTCATGAAATCACACATGCAGTGGATATGCTCATGAGCATCTGAAAACTAGGCAATTTGAATTCATTGTGAGAATTCTAATTGCATGGATTGTGTAGAGGAGGCAGGTTGTCTAGAGATAGATAATTGGCACATGAATTTGTCAATTTTGGTATGACAGTGTGAGACGATTGTATTGTACTGAGAGAAATTAGATTAGAGTTTTGTTTGAGATTGTTTCATGATCCATGATATATATAATATATGATAGTGGGGTTTTTAGCTTTATGCTTTCCATGAAAAACTTATGTGTTATCTATTCTTGATATTTTACTTTGTGATCGTGGTTTAATTTCCGCAAGAATATTAGTAGAAGCGATTTTGTATTTAACAATGGTATATAATTGTTAGATCAGGAGAATCCAGGAAATACTTAATTGTATTGAAATTTCTACATGGTATCAAAGCCACGGAGCCATGGAAGTGAGGTGCGAAAATAATGGTATTTTCGCAGGTCCCATCTCTGGTAGGGTGCAATGGCATAGTACTAAAAACTTCACACATATATGGGAGAAACAATTCTTGCACCCTACTCAAAGGAGAGGTGCGAACCTCCCTTAGTATTTTCATAGGCTACTCAAAGGAGAGGTGTGAACCTCCCTCACCCCACTATGCATTACAGTGCGAACTCCCTCAAAAATTTTGCAGGCTATACACAGGTGAGGTGCGAACTTTCCTCAGGCTAGTAACTGGCCAGGTGCGAACCTCCTAGGGAAAGAAGGATTGTAGCAGTTGAGTTTGTGGTTGGATAAAATTCAAATTTGCAGAAGGACTTTCTTGGTGCTACAGTTGATTCACGATCGAAATGGCTTTCAATGGATTGAGTTTGGAGTATGCACTCGAGGGAAGATCGAACTACATTGCTTGGAAGGATAGGATGGAAGCAGTACTCGAAGATAATGGCTTGAAGGAATACATTGACAAAGATGTTCCTAAGCCGGATGTGACAGACACTGTGAATCTTGAAGCATGGAAAAATAAAGTGGCAAAGGTGAGGAGGATTCTGTTGGAGGGAGTATGAGACCACATTGTCTCAAGTATCCACGGGAAAGCCACACCACATGCAATGTGGAAGGTTTTGGTGGATCTGTTCCAAAACAACAGTGACCATAGGAAATTGGCGCTCAATGATAAACTCAGGAAGATCAACATGGAAAAGGGAGACTCCATTCCAAAATATCTCACGAAGTTTGTCCAATGTCGGGATGAGCTTGGAAGTGTGGGAATAATAGTCGTTGTTGATGATTTGGTGAGCTTGGCTCTCCTAGGACTTCCCAAGAGTTGGCACAGTTATCAGGACTCTGTTAATGGAAGGGAAAAATTTCCAGATTGGGAATGACTATGGTCGGATCTAGTGTAGGAGGAGTTCAGGCGGAACACCAGAGATGGATCTTCATCAAAGCATTATTATGAAGAGGATTTTTCTTTGACTGCCAAGGCAAGTAAAGGGAAAGGGAAGAAATTTCATTCAAAATCCAAGTCTAAAGTAAAGAAGCTGGATTTGTCCAAAGTGAAGTGTTTTCATTGTCATGAACATGGGCATCTCACTACTAACTATCCGCAGAAGAGGAAGAACAAGACGGTTGTTGGAGCTGCAACTGGTGAGGCTCTTGTCTCACAATTTGAACTTGACTTCTCTTTGATCACACGCATGGCTTCAGGTGCATCGAGATCGGTGTGGTATTTGGATAGTGGTGCTTCCTACCACATGACAGGAGATAAAGAGTCTTTCAATGAATTGGAGGAGAAAGATATCAGAATGCATATAGAGATGGGCGATGATGGAAAATACAGTGTGATTGGTATTGGTACCATTACCTTTCAAAGGGAGTCAGGTAAACCATTTCAATTGAAAAATGTTATGCATGTTCCAGGTCTAAAGAAAAACATGGTCACAGTCGCAATGTTGGAGGATAAAAGCTATGATGTTGTTTTTAGTGGTGGAAAATCTTACCTGCGACATAAAGAAGCAGGTCAAGTCAAGAAGATAGGGATTCGAGTTAAGAATATCTACATGTTGGAGGTAGATATCTGTGATGCCATGGTGGGCAAGACAAAAAAAGTGGTGATCCAGGATGAGGGCGAATTATGGCACAGGCAATTGGGCCATCTTCATCATGGAGCCTTGAAGATCATGCAGTAAATATATACTAGACTTCCAAGGGGAACACTTGCTCAGTTAGATCAGTGCAAGGGGTGCACCCTAGGGAAGTATGTAAAGTCCACCTTTCATGAAAAGGAGAACCGTTCTTTGGTTATCCTGGAGAGAATTCACACAGACGTGTGTGGACCATTCTCGGTTGCTTCAATAACAAAATATAGGTATTATGTTATTTTTTTTTATGACTTTTCTCTTAAATGCCAGATCTTCTTCATACAGAAGAAGGATCAAACATTCTCAAAGTTCTGTGAGTTTAAATCATTGGTGGAGAAAGAGTCGGGGAAGCAACTGAAATCTCTAAGGAGTGATAATGGTAGAGAATACATCTCTAATGAATTAAAAGACTTCTGAAGCAGAGAAGGAATTCGAAGAGAACTCATAGCGCCTCATAACCCATAGAAAAATGGGGTCACGAAGAGAAAGAACAGAAAGATTATGGGTGTTGCACGAGTGATGTTGCATGATCATGGCCTACCAATGCATTTGTGGGTGGAAGCATGCAATACTGTGGTTTATGTGAAAAACCGTTGTCCTCATAGAATACTTGGCATGAGTACACCTAAAGAATCCTTCATTGGTAAGAAACCTGATGTTTCTCATTTTAAAATTTTTGGCTCATCTGTTTATGTGCATGTGACCAAGGATTCCAGGAAGAAGCTAGAACTGACTGCTGAAATTGGGATATTTGTGGGGTACACAGAAACACCACATAATTATCGTGTGTATTTTCCTAATAGTAAGAATAATTTTATGCGATGGGATATAAAATTCGATGAGGGGAAATCCATGCGGTTGTCGCTTGAGAGGGAGCTAGACTTGCATGCAGAAGAGGAACTGCTGGTTCCCAAAGATGAGTATCAAGATGTGGATCAACCACATGAGGAGGTTCATGGAGTGGAGGAAACCACTCAAGCAAAGCCATCCATCAGAAATGGCAGAAAGTGCACCACGGAAGCTAACGGATTGAGACTAGATGTTGCATAGAATGTAGGAACCCCTACTTCACAGCACAGGCAAAGACAATCTCCTAATCGATTTACTGGATACATGGCTCTCATGAGTAAATGTATTATGACTAAACCATATTCCTTTTAGGAAGTAGTGCAAGATCCCAATTGGGTTGATGCTATGGTAGAGGAGTATGACTCCATTGTCAAAAAAAGTGCATGGGAAATTGTCCCAAGACCAGTCGACAAATTAGTGGTAGGTTCGAGATGGATCTACAAGGTAAAGCAAGATGTTAATGGGAGTGTGGATAAATACAAGGCCAGGTTTGTGGCCCGAGGCTTCTCACAAATTGAGGGGATAGATTATGATGAGACCTTTGCACCTATCACAAGGTACTCTTCCATAATATCCATCCTTGCACTCTCAGCGTAGATGGGTTGGTGCATTCATCATATGGATGTAAAAACTACATTTCTCAATGGGATCATTGAGGAAGAAGTGTACATTGAACAACCAAAAGGTTTTGAGACCTTTGACAGAGATTCGCATGTGTGCAGACTCAAGAGAGAACTGTATGGGCTAAAGAAATCACCTCGTGCTTGGTACACTCAGATAGATAGCTATTTCATTGGATTGGGCGTCACTAAAAGTGAAGCGGATGCAAACCTATACCAAATTTTGGTGGAGGGTAAGCTCTTTATCATTGTTCTTTATGTTGATGATTTAATACTGACTGGTGATGAGCAGTTGGTACACTCATGCAAGGATGACCTTGCAAACGAGTTCAATATGAAGGATTTGGGCCTCCTTCATTATTTCCTTGGATTGGAAATATGGCAACGATATGGTGAACTTTTTTTGTCTCAAGGAAAGTATGCAAGGGAGATACTGGGTAAGTTTCACATGGAAGGCTGCAAACCCATGGATACTCCTCTTCCAGGAAACTGGAGGAAAGAGGATGTTACTTCTGGAGAGGTAGTGGATGCTACTGTCTATCGACAGTTAGTAGGTTTGCTAATGTATTTAGTGAACATGAGACCGGACATTTTCTATGCAGTTAACCAGCTAATTCAAGCGATGGTTAAGCCTACCAAACTCTTTTGGAAGGCATGTAAGCATGTCCTGAGATATCTGAAGGGCACATCTGAGTATGGATTATGGTACATATAGATGGATGATGTGAAGTTGCATGGATTCACGGATGTAGATTGGGAGGGAAGCCTAACGGACAGAAAGAGCACATCAAGGGGGATCTTTAGTATCGTATCTACAGCCGTTTCTTGGTATAGCAGGAAACAATTATCTGTGGCATTTAGTTCAGTGGAAGCGGAATACATGGAAGTGAGTCAAACTTCATGTGAGGCTATTTGGATGAGAAATATCTCGGTTGGTTTGTTTGGTTCTCATTTAGATCCGACAGTGATTCATTGTGATAATAAGAGTTGCATTAAACTCTTGATTAATCCTGTGTTTCATGATAGATCTAAGCATATAGATATCTGGTATCATCATCTCAGAGATTGTGTCAGTGGAAGTCATGTTGCTTCAATACATTCCTATAGAAGATCAGGATGCAGACATTCTGACGAAGGCGCTCACCAGGAGAAAATTTGAATATCATAGAGACAGGATTGGGGTGAAGGATAATCCCTTTCTTGTTGAGAGGGAGTGTTGAAAAGTCAACAAGAAACATGTGTCTAATTTACTTTTCCCTTAAATAAATTGGACAATAAATATTAATCTAGTATCTCATTTATAACTGAGTGATTTGGAGTTGTAACATAATTATAAGTGTAGTTAAGTGAGTTAAGCTCAGTTGTACTAGTTGTAACTAAACTTTCACTAGTGAGAGTTTAGTGAATTAATTATTAATTAATTCACAATCAGTGAACTCACATGCAACTGAAGATTCACCATGGTTAACTACATGCATGTCAAATCCAGTGGAGACCTAGTTGAGATAACAGGTGAAAGGGACACTTTGGCTATCATTTGTGATTTGAGTGAAGTGCACTCATGCAATCACACATGCAGTGGATATGATCATGAGCATGTGCAAACTAGGTAATTTGAATTCATTGTGAGAATTCTAATTGCAAGGATTGTACAGAGGAGGCAGGCTGTCTGGAGACAGAATATTGGCACATGAATTTCTCAATTTTTGTATGACAGTGTGTGACAATTGTATTGTACTGAGAGCTCTTGGATTAGAGTTTTGTATGAGATTGTTTCATGATCCATGATATACATAATATATGATAGTGGGGTTTTTAGCTTTATGCTTTCTCGGAAAAACTTATGTGTTATGTGTTCTTGATATTTCACTTTGTGATCGTGGTTTAATTTCCGCAAGAATATTAGTAGAAGTGATTATGTATTTAACAATGGTATATAATTGTTATATCAGGAGAATCCAGGAAATACTTAATTGTATTGAAATTTCTACACTTTTATCATGGTCGGTCTGCACGCAGTGATGTATTTTATATTACTCATGAGACATATACAAAAATAGGCACACTGGCCTTTAGCATCTAGGGTCTCTGGCCTTAACTCAAAACATACGAATCCTAGCTTATAATAATTGGCTCACCAACCTATAAACCACAACATATACATAAAGGCTCCCTGGCCTCATTATCGTGCGTACTTGAGCTTGTTGTGCGTGGTATCCTGAAATGTGCCCATTTCATCATTTTTATTGCGCAGTACCTGTGCGCACTATGCCATGAAAGGTGCATACAAAATTATATCAAAACATCTCACCAACTTAAGAACATTATTATATTTACAATTGGTTCAGCCTGGGGATATTACAATCCCCTCCCCTTATTTATTCACTATCCTTGGTGCATTATATACCATGTACCAATCCAATTCTCTAAAATTTCCAATCTTTAGCTATTGAAAGTTTGGTATCCATCTAGTGCTCTACTTTCCAGCACCAATTATCATACTCATATTGCAACTGGAAGTCAATTTCTCTATTCCATAGAGATACTTCAGGAAATAATTTAGCTAAATGTTCCTTATTACATGCTTCAATTATACTTCATTGAAGCAGCAACTGGATGAAGATCCATGACGTTCCACCTAGCCTTATATCTTAGTGTTGATAAACTCTTAGTACCATACCATTCCCAAGTGTTGCGCCTCTTTCGTCACCTTGGTGAGAAAATAAGAGGTGCTTGCAAGCTCAGTTGGGTCTGCTGAGCAGGACAGCTGTAGAGAAAAGAGTTAGAGAAAGAAAAACAAAACTATAATTAAGGATTAAACTAATAGATGCAATAAAAAC
>ML786794.1:280876-324582 GCA_009831015.1 Picea engelmannii | reverse complement strand
CGCACGCCCAATGTCTGTAAAGCGCTCTTCAATTTTTCACTACTTTGTATAGTTTTTGACCTTTTTTGAATGTTGTGGTATTAATTCAGGTCCATGAATGACTTCATTAATGTTTGACGATGCTGAGTTCTTGCAACCATGTGCAGACGAAATTTCAGTGATAACACCAAGCATGGGATATGACTCCATCAGGACAATGGCTTCCCAAGATAACCATGGCTAACAATAAATATCAACATAGTCTAGGCCAAGGTTCCAAAACTCAGTAGTACTCCAACCAACGGTATCGTTTCCCCACATGCCTGTACAAACCAAGCTAGTATGCACCTTCATTGTCCAACAGTTCATCGACTGCTCAACCTCTCTTCCAGGGATCTAGTACAGGCCGACAGGAAGTCTCAGAGCACTGTGGTTGCAGGATTTCCCATTGTAATCATTATCATCTCATTTGCATCATACACATGCAATGATCATGAGAGAGAATTATAAAAAAAAAAACCATTTTAGAAATCCAATTAATTTCATAATGAATTTGAATTTTCCCAAAATATGAAATTCTATTTTATAATTTTTCATTGATGTTGAAATAATAGGATGTAATTTTCCTTATGGATTTCAGCAAGCACCATGCTAAATACCATTTTTCCTGCAATGATTATATATTGCATACAACCAACAAATTGTTAGTATTTTTTGTATATCATAATTCTACATGTACAACACTTTATGCAACGATCTTAGAATTGCCTGCACCTATCAATTCCATCACAATTACCAAACAATTTAACCAAATAGAATGACTCATTATTCTATGCAAAAGCAGTAAGTCCACTTCTTCAATTTTCTAGACATAAAAATTTTTGTAGTCACTATTCCTGTGACCACCTCACTTGCAACTTTCATGTTGCAATGTTTAATCGTTCCTGAAATGTTCTCAACTTCATGAGTTAGCAACATTTCAACCATTAGTATAATTACTTCCATGCAAAAACATATATATATATATGTACTCATAAAATGCATTCAGCAAAATGCATTTAAATATACAACTCCATCATGTATGGGTGCAACTCTTCCACTTACCAGGCATGAGTGCAATTCTCAATGCCTATTTATTCAATGCACCTTTGCATTGATTTTGAGAATGAGATTTATCTAAGTCATGCATCTCACCATCCATAAATTGGAATCTGACCAATGTCTTGACACATATCTACACACTTCCCATTGTCTTCACATTTACTTGGATGCCTTCCTTTTCGACCTAAACACTACACCAAGAATACAATTCTGTAGTGTTTATTAGTGTTAGCAAAAAGGTTGTAGTCCAAGTTTTATTTAAAGTAGGAAGTTCATTGGTTATTTGTGTGGCACGTAACCTTTCTATAACCATACCTTGCCATATCCAACCATGTCCTAGTCTCATACATGACTAGTTGTCTTATCATCATTCCTATAACAAGTTATTATCTTTTATTTTCTCTGGTTATTGCCTCATAACCAAATTAACATGGCATGCTACTATGTCAATGTGCGCATTCAAAAGCTAAAATATTTGATGCATATAACAAACCTCTATCATTTACCACACTTATTGGTAACTTAATCTTGTCAATGCACTTAAACAATACCATACAGTGTATTATAAACTTCAATTTGGGGAAATCCTTACATGAATTTCCCTTCGACAATTATGCAATATAATTTCAAAAGAGAAATACTTACCTGCATGGCTGGAATTAAGAAATTTTAATGCTACCTGATTAGTTGATGACAATAGAAGCTCTTATGCTTCCTTATCAGTCTTATAATCAACATTCCATCCTTCTGCTACTTTCTTCCATATGCAGAAATATGTGCAAACATGCAAGCATTCTCATTTTATGGTTGTCCCAACAAGCCATAAAATAATTGTTGCTACAGTAATTGTAGCAAATTGTTTCTTCTCGTATCATGTTTCCTTGTTTATCCCAAATGTCTTCCATTCTTCTGGATTCTTGAACCTTCAAGTGCTATTCACTGTAACCATTGTGCATGATTATTTCTGATGTGATCACTTTCTAGCCAAAACACTCTTGGTTGCCTTTTATTTTCCATCCAGATACTAAACTGAAATTAACCTTCAACTTTTATCTACTTCCTAGGTCCATCTATCCCAACTCATACTTGGATGAATTATAATCCCAATCATGTTGTATTATATACTATGGATCTTCAACATCCACTTATTTTTCGGACTAAACTACTTCAACTCTTTTTGGACTGAATAATTTAGTATTTGAGTTGTCTTTCACCCTTCTCTTTTCCTTGCCAACTAGCCTCACACTTAGTTTGCATGGCCAATATCTTTAGCATGTTGTAAGGATGGGCATATGCCTTCTTCTCTAGCTACATAGAATTAATTAAAATCACTTAATACAGATTTTAATTTACCAACACAATTTCAAGTGATACTTCCACTCCTGGAAATGTCACTCATGGCTCCATGCCATTTGAGATGGATTATTCTTAGGCACCATCTCCTTTGCATTCAAAATCATGCATATAACCATTTTCATTTTCATGGTTCTTTATTGACTTTCTATAGAGATTAATTCCACTTTTAAGTCTTTCTTGGCTTTGACATCTTCATGCTATTGTGGAAATATCTTCAATACTTTTGGAATGCATCAATAATCTCTACTAGTATTCTTTCTTTCCCTCTTTGAGTGTTTTCATGCATTACCATTTGCTTGATATCTACCCCATGAATTGTTCTTCCATTATTCTAGGATGTTCATGGACTTCCAACTACATATTATGTTGATATTAATTTTTAGCATTCCATTATTATTTGGATCCTTCTGATCCAACTCCTACATGACCCAATTATATTTCCAGTCATGTTTTCTGAGTAACCTTGGATAGTTAACACAAACTTCCTTCTTGAGGTATTTGATTTACCCTTTCCTTATCTGATCAAGTCAACATTTGGATTTTCTTGTTGGCTACTAATTTTCCATGTATTAACCAATCTGATTCCATCCTTCCTTGCACAATCCACTTCTATCATTCCATATTGATTCCCTTGACACCATGCTTCCACTGCGCACTCTGATAACCATAAGGGAAGCATTACCCTATAATCGTATATCAAGTCCCTAGATATGATGCACTCTTTATCCAAATATGAATTAAGCCTCTTTCTTTATCTGGTTACTATCATTACAATATTCAATTACTTTTATAATAGATCTTACTCCCATGCATTTCTTAATTTGTATATTGGCTTCTTTGGGAGTGTTCACTAATTCATTCACTACATGATCTATTCTTTTGTCCAGATTCCATTGAGTACTTGACTAACATGCGTGAACTTCCTGTAGTGGATTCCAAAGACTTTATGGTTGTTCCAAGATTCATACCTTAACCTTTTATAGTCTTGTCTTTTGATCATCTTGTGAAATATTTTTGTTATATCACTCTTTCTCTAAGTACCTTTGCTTATTTTTAACTAAATTTCAACCTTCTTGTGCTCACCATCAAATGTAGGAGGTTTGATTTTGTTCAAGCAAAGCATTAACTTCATGTTGAATTCATCTTTCTTCTCCTTGGCTCTCATAAGTCTTTCATTATCAACTTTTAATTCTTCAAAATATGTAGTGAACAAAACTTTGTCAGACTAACTGACTCCACAATTTCATGAAAATATATGAACCATTCTGGTTCAATAATATATTAGAACCATTTATTCTTATTTCCTAAAAAATTTAATGCCCGTATCAATTTTATGGGTGGATATTTAGATTCCACAGTTCAAGACCTTTCCAATTCATGCTCACATGCTCAATTCTAAGTCTGGAGCAGAAAGTTATGGTCATTTGAAAATTGCCCATTATTTTTTTTTTCTTGTTCATACATCAACTTGACGCAATTTTGTGCTGTAATTATGAATTTTTTGCACCTACTCCATTAGATTTTTTGTAGGATATCAATTGGGTTTATTAATATACATATTATGGACACTCTATCCAAGTTTCACCTCATTCTAGGTTCCAAGCTGCTAGTTACATCTTGCTGAAGTTCCAGACCAAAATACCATATTATAACTTGTATGCTACAGGTAACTTATTTTCCATATTAAACACTTTCAACATGCCTAGAAATTTAATTCAGCTCTGGTAATGTCTTCTATGGTTCAATATATTTCCATTGACTTCTCTTGTGCCTCAATCTGATTCCGGAGCAGAACGTTATGGCTCTTTGAAGTTAGATGGGTCTTAAAATTTACCCTCCATTGTTTGTGTTGTAACTTTCTCATAAAAGCTTCGTTTGATGAACATTTTACACCATTAGAATGCTCTCCCCAAGATCTTTTATTTGAGCTACAAATACAAAATGTACCTTTGGTACACCTCTGTCTTGTGGTTTTTGAGTTTCTATAAATGCTCTTAAGGCTCTCAAAAATGCGCTGCAAAAATATGGCATTCAAATGATATAAAACGTTGCAGTAAATCATTGTTTTTCTACTATTGTTCACCCTTCAAACATCTTCGCATGCATAAAATTCAACCTGTACACTCATATATAGTATGTGAAGCAACACCATAAGGTAAATCTTTCTTTGCACAACTATAATCACTGTGTAACACTTCTCTGTCGTGCAAATAACTTGCGTGCACTACCTTTGTGTCACGCACCAATATCCACCGCTCGCAGTTTTGGTTCTTGCACTATTACCTATTGCGCGCAGTTTATGTATCACGCGCTAATATTCCACGTTCATTATACTATACATGCTGCACCATGTCAGATTTTAGGACACCCCCACTGCTCACAAATACTCTGTGTGTATCATTAACTAAGTTATCGTGTGACAAGCTATAATCATATCGTGCACGCACCAACCAAACTCCTCTACGCTCTGCCAATACTGCACACACCATGTGCGCCATTAAATGTGTGTGCACACCGTGCACACCATTTTATGCGTATGTGCATCGCGCAACAATACTTTTTCGCGCGGCGCCAAAATTTAGTGTGCGCAACCGCACTCCAACACTTTTCCAAGCGGTGCCAAATTTTGGTGCGCATAACCACACACCAACACTTTTTCATGTGGTGCCAAATTTTGGTGTGCACAACCACACACCAATACTTTTCCACACAGTGCCAAATTTAGCATGCGTACCAACACACCAACATTTTTCCGCGCGACACCCAATTTTTATATATCACCATCTTTTAACGCGCAACATGCATTTTTAGTGCGCCCACTTGCACACATTCATTTTTATGTGCGTCACTTCCTCGTGAACTCCACTGCAGAAATTGGGGCTTTTTCCTAACCTTTTCCCCAATTCACCATAGAAATTCAGCAACCACGAAATTCATTCAATTTCACCCCGATAACACCAATTCAACCTCTGCAACAACAAATTGTTGTAGGTTGACATTTCTGGAACAGATTTTTCCCAAGATCAATTCACGAATTGAGAATTTTAATTACTAAATTCGCTCCATCTGTCATGGATTTACTGTAACTTCAAATTCGACCCATTATAGATCCAAATTTGCTAGAACATATATTAAACCAGTAATATCTCACCACTTGGCCGAATTTCTCGATTTTCCCATGAATTTAACAACAGAAATAGGGGCTTTTCCCCAATTCCACCTAGTTGTTGTTATGTTTTACCATGGACGCTCTACAAACTGAAATTTGGCCACTTTGAAATAAATCCTCTGTGACATTTCGCTTCAACTCAACGTTCTCGTCCCATCCAGGTTTAGTGTGGAAAATTGAATCTCTGATACCAATTTGTAACGTCCCCGGCCACCCATGGTCAGGCCACACTACGCCAGAGAACACTTACGTTCTCTCTGTGGAATATATTGTAACATACCCAGCTTCTATTTTGAGCTATGCCACATAAAATTTTCTAACTGCATGCAATTAGAAATATATACATGTAGAACTCTTGTGGAGTCCTTATATATAAAACATAAACATACAAAAACATTTGTAAATGCACGACTCCATACTGAAATAACAGTAAATGCATACATGTAGCATATACAGGAAATACCCGTAAATATAAACACAGTTATAAATCATACACAGGATAAATCCGTAAAACTAAACACGGAAATAATAATGCAGCATGTAAATTTTGTCACACAGTTAACACTTATATTTTTAAGAATATCACCAACTGCGTGAAGACCTTCCACGAACCTCCAAGCCTTAGTGTTATAACCCTAATTTTCACCGTACATGCTTACCTAGCATCAGGCCATCTCGGATCCCTTCTTTCCCAAAGCACTACTGAACAACTCTTTAAAAAACATATTTTATAAGGGCCCACGTGCCCTACTCCATTAATGCATGCATGTACACACTAGCTGACCTAAAATAGCCTGTGTGGACTGACAAAAACATGAAAAAAGGAAATTTTCCGACGGAACACACAACTTTGGGTGAGTTAACTGAAACTCCCGGCCATGCATGGCCAAGGGTTCGTCCAAATACCTAGCTTCTTCTAGCCTATAAAAGAAGGGCTAGGGGTCCCATTTGGAAGAGGAGAAAAAGAGTAAAGAAACTCTGCCCAATTGCATATTCCCACTATCCCAACCCTTTATCCATCCTTGTGCAAGAAGAGATACAAAGTAAAGAAGTTGGAGGACATTTGAAGAGGATCCCAGGATTAGGATTCACAGAGCAGTGGCCGGTCTCGACATTGTAAGTTGATTCATTAAAGTTAATAATAAAGAAATGCTTTTCCCGTCCCACTATATGAGTTATTCATAGTTCAATAAATATATGTTTGAATCTCTAACCCATTAGTCTATAGGTAAAATGCATGTGTATTTTGTTGCTTGTTTTGTACACAGGTCAATCTTGAGAAGATAGCTGCCAACAAGCGATCAAGTGTGAAGGGGGATCGGCATCGAACATCCAGAACAAGGTATGTTGGTCTAACCATGTATTTGTTGAAAAGGAATGGGGTTTAAGTCTGGGGACGAAGGTAGAAAGTATATTTCTTTTGGTCATATCTCCATGCATAAGATAACCCTATTTGCTAGTCCATAAGGGGATTTCCCTCACAACATAATTGGCAACCATACTGGGGAAGTCTCTAAGGTTCCTGGAATTTTTTTTTTTTGGGTAGTTTTAAAAGACTGGTTTTCTTGCCTGTTTTTTATTTTCTGCAAAGTCTGAGCTAGCAGAGAGTCTAGTTTCCCATACCAGTTATCTTTGTTATTTGCTTGATTGTGATTTTTCGAGACCCACAGAGGTACACACGACTTGTATAAGGTCTGGACGCATGTACCCACGCCCTACTCTCTTACAGCCCGCGTGTAAATGCTAGCTGAAGAAGTAGCAGTAGCGTGTAGAGTCCATAAAAATTTTGAGGCAGTCATCCTCTTCCCTGTCAGACTCAAACATTCTCAGGGGTTTTCTGGAATTCTTTCTAAGTCTTGGTTGTTTGTAGTCTTGTCTCAGATTGGTTTGTTTTACGAATTTTTTCCTTACATTGTTTTCTTTTTTCTATTAAAGAGAGTGTCCAAGCCTTCAAGAGATCCTGGTTCTCAATATTAGTGGTCTCTTCCTAGTTTGGATTGTCTGTTGTTATTTTTTTTCAAAGTTTTAGAGATACACGTGGCCTGTAGAAGGTCAGCCCACGTGTACATGCCCTCTGGCTCTATACAGATCGCGTTCACATGCTTGTTGTTGGATTATCAGTAGTGTGCTTGTGTAGGATAGTTTTTGTTGAGGGTAAGGCAGTCATCCTTTCCCTTGATGAGAGTTATACCTCTTAGGTTTTTGAATCTTTGTCTTAGCAGTCGGTAGCCTAGGATTAATCTTAGCCTTAGCTTTCTTTTTCTCATTTAAAAGTTGTCATAAAAAATATTTTTTTAGGGTTTTTAGACAAGTGTGAGAGTCATTTTTTAAGTTGCTAGTGTGTGATTTCTTGAAGTGATTCTTTGCGATCTGCGATTAGGCCAGAATTTTTTTTCTTGGTTTTTAACTTGTTGGTATTTTTCCTTTTTTATTTATCAACATTTAAATAAATAAATAAAAAATCTCTTTCATTTTCTTGTTTGGTTGAAGAGTGTGATTCTGCATTATTAACCAGGGAAAAGTCTTTTATTTCATAAGTTCTTTGCAGTTTACTTAGATCATAAGTAGCTCGTAGTTGAGTGAAATTCCTGTTGAGTTTGTTGTCCAAAATCTGAGAAAATTAAAAATAAAAATAAAAATTGAAAAGTTGTTGAAATTTTGCATTAAGTGAAAGTTTTTGTTTCCAGCTTTTTATTCATTTTTACTTTCGTCTTGTACACATCATCAGTTTCACTTTCATACCCCTTGACATAAGACGAGGCATAAAATTAATGCTAAATCTAAAATTTATTAGACTTTTATGTTTGTAGGGTTAACCAACTAGTTCAGGATTAGGGCCTTGGATTAGGTTGGAGTGGAAACTCTTCAAGGCCATTACAATCAAACATTGGAGTCTGAGTTAGGAGTGTCTAAGTCTAGTATCATGAAATTTATCCGGGACCCCCCTCTAACACAGGGGATAAACACGAGGTCGCGTGCGGAAAGGTAGCGGAGATAACCCCTCCAAAGCTGGACCAATCGTAGTGGAGAACACATATAGAGGGCTTGTTTTTGGATTCCATCGATTGCATTTGCCACAGGGCTTTGTGGGTCTTGAATCCATTCAAGGTCTACAGTTTTCTTCCATACCACTTGATTTCTATACCCTTGACAGGTTTCGGGCTCGATACCCTGCTCATTGTGGTCTACTCTACTTTCGAATGTACCCGCCTGATGACTGTTCACGCGCTGGCAACCTAGTTGTCTATCTTTTTTAGGGACATACACAGGTGACTGCGTGGGTATACCGCGGTACCTAGGACAAACATTGGGCCACGCTTTGTAGAGTATACCTGGAGGGTGCTTCCTTTTTCGAGTTACACTTGCACCGGTAAGTTTCTCTAGTGTTGGTTGTTGTAACTGTTCTTCCAATTAATTTAGTGTTTGCATGTCTTATCTTATAGGGAATTTTTTAGTGCGTGTTACTTTTGAATGTTTAGACTACCCTAGAGTGTCTTTGATATTCTCACATAGTGGAGGATCATGAGCTCCGTCGGTCATGAAGGCTTCTTGGCCTTTCGTCGGTTACACTGGAGCCACCCTTGCCACCACTAAGGCGAAAGCTAGACCAACAAGGGTCTTTTGAAGCGACCGGATCACAAGAAATTATACCTGACCAACATCCAGAGGAATTGACCATCTTAGACCTTGGAGTGCAAGATTTTGGTCTGGTTGAAACTTCTACCACTAATATTTTGGCACCCACCATCATACTGATTTATCCTTACGAGTGCCAGACAGTGTTGCACGCAACAATGGAAACAAATGTTGTTACTCCTTCTGAGAATTCTTCAATTCCCACTACGGTCGTCACCACAGGAAGGTTTTCACCTCCTAAACCATCGTCACTGGTCCGAGCCACTATGGTTTCAACCACCTCTACATTGCACAGTGGTCTGATCCCATCTTTGGCAACGGCCACAACCCCTTTCACACCAAGTGCGACAGCCCCTCCGTTCTCATACAGGATACCTAGTTTGGGTACAAGTCCTGTACTTTCCTACTCCAGTTTACAGAATTTAGGTCTGGGGGTAGGGAGCTCTAGCACTCCTCTACAAGGTCACATGGGGGAAACTCCTACTCCTTTTAATGCTTTCCCTTATAGAGGAGTTCATATACCTCCTTCATCCCCTTCACTCGGTGGCTCGCATCAGCAATCTTCCAGGAAACCTACACACCATAGTTTATTTGGAGCAGGGAGTCAAGGAACACCTCCGCTTAGTATGTCGGTAGGTTCAACACCATTTTATTTGATCAGAACATTTGGTAACAATGCCTTCTCATCAGCCGCCTTCCCGACTGGGGGCAATCCCAGTTTTGGACAACCTATTCCTATGCAGGGTACTATTCATGCACAAGGCACAAACCTAGGAACTTATTCTGCATCAGGGCCTTGGAATTCTTGGCAGGGATTCTTTCCCTCATCCGGAATGTCAATCTGGGGTAATTATTTCCACAATCAATGGAACCCCGAACAAACTACTGTGCCTATCCCCATAGGACTGACATGGGGAAACCCTTCCCAAAGTCCTTCAAATGTAATGCATGCCCAACCATCTATGTCCTATTTTGGAAATCAGCCGATGATGTCTCCACATACGCAAAATCCATATGCTGGCTAGGGCCATGGTTTCTACCAGAATCCGGGCCAGCAGCCGAACTTTTCCTGGCAACCTGGTGCCAGTCAAAATCCAGGCCCCTTTTTCCAAGGTTATCACCAACAACCCAAACTACCCTTCCTGGTGACTTTGCACTTGCTAGATTTGACAAGGTTGTTGAATGACCCTATCTGTCATGATCCACTTTGGCCTCCTATGCCGACGAAGTTTCCTTCAGACATCCCAAAGTTTGAAGCCAATCCTAATGAAGATCCAAGAGATCACGTGACTACCTTCCATCTTTGGTGCTCATCTAACTCATTGAAAGATGACTCTGTACAGTTGTTATTGTTTCAATGTACTCTCATTGGGAGTGCCGCAAAATGGTACATTGAGCTTGATCGCTCAAGATACTTTTCCTTCGATGAACTGGCGATGGATTTCCTAAACCATTTCCAGTTACTTGTGAGATACGATGCTAGCACTGAGCTGCTTGCCAATTTCAAATAGACAACAATGGACCATATCTCTGATCACATTCGAGAATGGAGATGTCGGAAGAGTTTAATTAAGGTGTCAGTCCCACCAGCATTCTTGCTTGAGTGGTTCCTTAAGTATTTGGTCCCACAGTTATCCAAATATGTCACGACATCGGGAGTATTCTCCGAAGAAGACGCCATCACAAACCCCTTGTGCGATGTCCACTTTGGAGGTCCTCCAAAGATGCCCTTCCCAGAGGAAAGCCTTGTTAACCGCTTTAGGATCTACCGAGATTTTTAATCCGGGTACAATCATGCTGGATACAACTGACTTAAAACCTCGTCTTCCTTACCACGTAGAATTTCAGATAGTAGTGTCTTATCCCACAAAAACTTTTACTCGGAATATCTTTCACACAGTGGTTGATGAGGGTGCCTCGACATGCGTTATGTTGTTGGCATGTTGGAAGGCCATTGGACAACCTGTTTTGTCTCCATCACCTACTCTCCTCACCACTTTTGACAGTCGTTCGTTTCGACCACATGGTATCATTCCTTCTTTCCCCATGCAGTTAGGAGGGAAGACCGTGTGTGTCCAAGTAGAGGTAGTCGATGCTCCCCTCGACTATAACCTCTTGTTAGGAAGGAGTTGGACTTATGCCATGCAAGCAATGGTTGCTACAGTTTTCTGGGTCATGTTGTTTCCACACAAGGGTCGGATAGTGGCCATCAATCAATTGTCTTTCTCTAGACCTAACCCTGCATTGGGGGCATCCACGGTCCCGATGATTGATAATCCTCAACCAGGTGTTGTCAACGTAGGGGTTGGTTTGTGCCCATCTTTGATGGGTACCTTCGATTACTCGCCCCCTCAAGGCGATATCAAGTTTATATCCAATCACCATAAGGTTGAGATTTTTCAAGTTTCGTCGTTCTACATGACTTACTTCGACAATCCGTGGATAATTCCTTCCCCATTGGCCACGATGGATGGGATAGGGCACCCAGGTATGTCCATTCCCTTGTCCGCAACTAAAGTAGCGTACTCTTTAGTCCAGCAAACTTCATCCCACACTGATCCAGCTCCTGCACAAGAGTTCAATCCATTTCTAGAGCCTATTTGGGCTCAGGGTTCTCTCGCTCACACCGATTCATTAGACTTAGTCTTGCCCTCTGATGAAGCAATCATTGAAGCAATGACTAGTCTGGATAAACCTTGGGAAGATCTTCATCACAGATCATACTTCCTCCCAGAGTTAAGCCGAATTGAAGAGGGAGAATTCACCATGACTATGACGGGAGATCGGTCTTATCCTATTAATCCCTTAGCTACACATGAGGTTTATGCTAAGGGTAATATGGCCACTATCGCAGAAACCTTACCAATCAATATCTCCCAAAACCCTGGCATCATGGAGAATGTCTTCGTCGGAGCTGGCTGCTCCCCTGAAGAGATTCAACTCTATACAGATCTTTTCAAAAAAAATTGCGACGTTTTTGCCTAGTCTTATGAGGAAATGCTAGGTATCGATCCAAAAATAGTTGAACATGAAATCACAATGTATCCAGATGCCAAGACTGTTCAGCAGAAGCTTCGTCCAGTTAATCCTAAAAAATTAGCAGCCATTAAGTTTGTGGTTGAAAAATTGCTAAAAGTTGGGTTTATCTATCCTATCCATTTGACCCAATGGGTGTCAAACCCTGTGCTGGTCAATAAAAAACAAGGCAAGAAATGTGTATGTACAGACTTCTGTGATTTGAACAAGGCTTGTCCCAAAGATAATTTTCCAGGGATGATTTTAAGGATGGAAAATTATTTTAAAATGTAGAAACCTTGGCGAATATTACTAATCCTTCATATGTCAACTATAAATGTTTGGCGATATTTTTTTAAAAATATTCAAATTTCTAAGTATTTTATATAGTTTTTTTTAAATTTTGGCATTTTTTAAGGTAAAATAATTTTATCCTATAGAATTTGGGCGAATCATTTTTAAAATAACGAATCTCATTTTTGGAAAAACCATGGAAAATTAGCCCATGAGCGAAATTTAGCCCCTAAAATCATCCTTGTAATTTTCCCACACCTTTCATCGACCAAATCATTGATGAATGTGCAGGTTGTGAAGCCTTTTATTTCATGGACGGTTTTTGGGGATATAATCAAATACAAGTCAAACCCGAATACCAACACAAAACGGCATTCATATGTCCATGGGGTATATTCGCGTATCGTAAGATGCCTTTCAGTCTAAAAAATGTTGGAGCCACCTTTCAACGGGAAATGTCTTTTTCTTTCCATGACCTCAAGCACATAGTCAAGGCCTATTTAGATGATTTAGCATCTCGATCTCGCAAGAGAACTGATCATCCCACACACCTCCGACTTATCTTCAAACATTATCGCTACTTTTAGATTCACTTGAATCCAAACAAGTGCAGCTTCTACATAACGTCAGGACGATTGTTAGGTTTTATAGTGTCAACAACAAGGATCATGGTCGATCCTCTCAAGGTTGAGGCAATAATTCAGTTTCCCCCCCCATGCACAATTCTTCAACTTCAGAGTCTACAGGGCAAGGAAAATTTTCTAAGATGATTTATCGCTAACTATGCCGAGATCACCAAGGGATTTATGTGCTTACTTAAAAAAGACATTCCCTTTTGTTGGGACGATGCTGCACAATGCTCTTTCACCGCATTGAAACATGCACTCACAACTGCCCCTCTACTCCGGCCACCTAACTATAACAAGGATTTCCTATTATATTTGGCTGCAACAGAGTCAACCATTGGCATGGTCTTAGTTCAGGAAGATGACTTGTTCTCAGAATATGTCATCTATTACCTGAGTCGAGGCCTCGTAGGACCGGAACTCAATTATTCTCATACCAAAAAACTTGAGTTGGCAACAGTCCATGTTGTTCAACAGTTCCGTCATTATGTTCTGTTTCGCAAGACCACCTTCATTGTCATCGTGAATCCATTTCAGTACATGTTGACACGATGGGTAATAGGTGGAAAAATCAGTAGATGGATAGTCATCCTCTAGGAGTTTGACTTGGATTTCGTTTCAGTGAAGTCCAAAAAGTCACTGGTCTTCGCAGAACTTATTTTGGAACTTCCAGTTGAGTTAGGTGATCTTGTGGCTGAAAAGTCGCCTATTAGAGGAGATATGTTTTTTATCACCTCTTCAGATCCCTGGTATGGAGATATACTTATCTATCTCCAGACTTTGAAGTGCCCCACTATTTCTTCTCGTGATGAGCATCGACACATATGCCATCAGGCTAAGAATTAACTCATACTCGATGATACATTGTATCAGAGAGGTGTAGACTGCATTCTACGTTGATGTCTCACTCACGAAGAAGCGGTTATCGTTCTTAATGATTTCCATACCAGAGCTTGTGGCATTCATTTGTCTAGGTTGGCGATAGCCCCAAATATTCTATGAGCAGGTTACTTCTGGCTGACAATTATCAAGGATTGTATTGAATCAGTCAAGAAGTGCCATCCGTGCCAAATCTTCTCTCAGAAGATGAGGGCACATCTCGCTCCCATGTTTCCTGTCATCACAGTTGGTCCCTTCACCAAGTGGGGGATTGATTACACTACATGCAACCCTCCTTCAGCAAGGGGGGACCACTATATCATCTTAGCTGTAGACTACTTCACAAAGTGGGTTGAAGCTATGCCAACGTTTAAATATGATGGAGAGACTGCAACTCTCTTTTTATTCAATCAGATAATAGCAAGGTTCAACGTCCCAAGAGAGATTGTCACTGACCATGGCAGTCACTTTCAGAACCAGATGATGACCGAGTTAATGTCAAATATTGGGTTACGGAAAGAACATTCATCACCTTACTACCCCCAAGAAAATGGGCAGGTGGAAGCTGTAAACAAAAATCTTAAGACCATTTTACAATGAACTATCAACTCAGCCAAGTCAAATTGGCATTTGATGTTATACTCGGCATTATGGGCTTACCGAACATCTGTTAAGACTGCAACCAGTTTTTGACCTTTTCAACTCATTTACGGGATGGAGGCAGTCTTGCCCATCGAATGTCAGATCCCATCTCTAAAATTGGTAGTACAATTACTGCCAGACACTTCTCCACTTGAAGAACGGGTAGTATACCTTGAGCAGCTGAATGAGCAGCGTCGTGATGCGGCCCTAGCCAATGAGGCTCACAAACATAAGGTCAAGTGTCAGTATGTTAGGTTTGTTCATCCTTGGATTTTCTCTGAAGGCGACCTTGTCCTAGTCTATGACCAAGATAAGGACCCCCTGGGGGCAGTAAAATTCAAACCCATGTGGTTCGGACCTTTCATCATAAAAGAGGTTTTAAAAAAGGGCACTTATCGTCTGGTTGATTTTGAAGGGAATGCTTTGGTGGAGCCCAGAAATGGGCTCTACCTCAAGAAGTATTACTCATAGGTAGGTCACTGTGGGTAACTTTTTGTAACATATGTATAGTCTTTGTACTATTACTTTTTAGTTTCTTTTAGTGTTATGGAAGTGTTGTTGATGTTATCTTTCGTCACTGTGGCAGATGTCAAGTGATTCCAAGGTGTTCATTGGGTATGCAAACGGTGCAAGTCATCACACTCTGAGGCTTGCCTCCGCAGCTTGGGTAATCTTTACACCTCAAGGTCAGTTATTATCTTCCAGAGGTATATGCTTAGGTGACACTACAAATAATGTCGTCGAGTATAGTGCAGTTATTGAGTTGCTTCGTGACACTTTGTCATTGGGTATCTCTCATCTCCGGGTCTATCTCGACACTCAACTGGTTGTGTCTCAGTTAAACAAAGTATACTGGGTTCATGATCCAAATTTACACCGATGATTCATTAGGGTACATCTCTTAGAACGAAACTTTGATTATATTACATATTTTCATGTTCCTAGGAGATTAAACCAAGTTACAGATACTCTAGCTAATCAAATTTTAGATTGGCATATTGCACATATATGAAAGAACATTCACATAAATATGTAAATACATTTTTTACACATGATCCATAAGACACAAAAGACAAAAAACCATATATAATATCATAAAGTAACCAGAGTACATAAATGGATGCAAGGGCCTCAAAAATATAACCGATAACGAGTCACAGGGCTTATGCCCTCAAAAACTATATACAAGTAGTGCTCATGGCACGTCAAAATGTCTAGCTAAAGTCAGGGCCTATGGGCCCTGTTATACTGGTCCACAGCATTGGCTAAACACCGAAACAACCGGACCCACGTCTGTGGTTCCCTCACTACATGAGACTACATAGATGGTGGTAGGTCCTCAATGTCTTCCATCGGGACTGTGCGAGTGAGCACAGTAAAGTTACGCTCAACTCATCTCAATACCCTCTCAGCCTCCCTGGCTGGAAGATATCTTTTTGATGTTGGTCCCCCTGTGGCGGCAAGTGCGGCCCCTGGCCGAGGACAACGCCTATTCCTCGCATAGTCAGCGGGTCGCACTGGTCCCACATCTACACACAATGAACACATATCTGTCAAATACTCTGGTATAACAAAAAAATGATATATATAATGAAAACAACATAAAAATTACATATGTTTAAAACACAAAAAAAAAAACTACAAAGGTGGCGACTTACCCATCTCCCCTCGCTCCTCATCGGGAGGTACTGGTATCTCAGGGTCTCTCGAGAAATCAATCCCGGCATAAGGGTAATCCTCTATAACTGGGATCTGTCATGACAACCATGCAAATAGGTCATCATCGAAGGACTCATTGGTCCTTCCATCGCCCTGTCGTAGCAGTAATACTGCCCATCTACACACAACAGAAAGAGAGGCCTGATGTCCTCGTACCACTACTCGAGGACTAAAACTCAGAATTCTCTCAAAAAAGAATGAACATAGAATGGTCCCGAACCTGAAGTTCCTATGTGTCCACAAATGAAAATCTGTCAGTTGTCTTTTCATACACTCAAGCAATGTGGTACTCCAATCAAAAACTTGTGCATTTAAGCACTGGACGACACAGTTCATATGTGCATGAGACACCTGATGTAGAGTCACAGAACCAGTAATTCGCCCAATAAGCAATACTATCTCCTGTAGTAATAAGTTAGTGATCTTTCTTATGGGCACATGCATGCTTGAGCATTATGTATCATCTTCACAGTATAGGCCTATCAATTTTTCTATGTTATGCAGCCCCGAAGGAAAATTTTGGAAATTGACTGGTTCCCCTCTCTTGGAGAGGCCAGCCAAAAAGTAAATGTCCTCAACCGTGGGCACCAGTGACTGCCCCTCTATCATGAATGCCTCTGCATATGGATGTCAGTATTCAACCAAGGCATTCAGTAGCCTAGGTTTTGCCCGCATGAAAGGACATAGGAAAAACTTGAGTAACCCACATTGTATCAAAGTAGCCACAACATTGGGGTCTTCCCCAACCAACTCATTTGCCTCTTCATGCTCTCTTTCTCTCCAATGGACATACATCCTGCAAAACACCAAGGTTCAAGAAGGTTAACCCTTGATTTTTAAGCCTTTTTCATTCAATAAGGGGGGTCCAGGCGTGCTGTAATGGTGACAGTCGCGTGTACACGTGGCCTTTCCCGAGACAGCCCGTGTGGACCTAGGGCCGACCTTTTAAAGGTCGAAACCCCCCTAAAAAATGAAACCCAATGCAAAAACAAAGACATAAAATGCAATATAAGAGAGTTTGTACTTACTTGGTCCAGACAGAAGTTTGTTTTGTCCACTGTAGCTCCCGGAATCACTGCTTTTGACAAAGCGGGTCTTTTGGCTCCAGAGTCAATTTCCAAATCAGCAATGGTGATAATGAGTTGTCAGCTTCTATTTATAGACATTTTGGCCTCTTTTTGTCATTTTTTTGGCCTCCTTTATCATTTTCTTTATACCAAAAACCATTTAGAGTGATTTAGGAGTTGCATAGGAGGGATTTGATTGAGTATTGGGACAGTTTTTTGGAGTTTCGAGTAATTTTTGACGGTCCATGAAAAAAAAAATTCCGAGGATCAACTTGAGCATATAGGTTAGGTTTCTACCCTGACTTTTGTACCTTGTTGTCTTTTTCCTTTGCCATAGGATTGATCCCATCAGGTTGTGACATGGAACCATCATAGCTACTTTAGAAGTGTCGCAACTTGGTGGTAGAGCTTACCGGAACATGGATGCCCTAGGTAGATCCTGGTTTCATTATGGTGTCCATGTTGTCTCTAAAACATTGTAGGCTCGGGAGTCCTTGTAGTTTTTCTTGAATACGAGTTTGAGCCTCATTTGCATGATCCTTCTTTTCTCTTGACTTCACCCTCAGGACTCCCAAAAAATAACGGGTCTTATTTTAAGCCCTTTTCAGACCCTATAAACATGAAAAGATTATCGAGCGATCTTGTGGCCTTTCACGCTCGTTACATTGAAATTTGAAGTCACGTCTGTCCGGCGGTAGTTTACCCCTTTTTCAGTCCGAACGATCAACTGTACAAACAAAGGTATACTCTATGGACCTTCAGTTCTATAGAAGATTACTCTCAGGTATAATTCTATCCCTTTTTCGAGCCTGGGGAACTAAACTTACGAAGAAGGAACCCCCATGGAGTCCATAGTTAAGCTCTTTTTAGACTCCCTAAAATTGAAAAGATCACCGAGTGACCTTATTCTTTCACACTTGTTAAACTGGTCCAGAATAACATTCATGACGGAGTCCATAGTTAATCTTTTTTTAGACTCCTTAAATATGAAAAAATGGCCGAGTGATCTTGTCATTATCACACTCGTTAAAATGGTTTTGAATAGACGTCTTGTCGGTGCTAGTTTACCCCTTTTTCGAACCGACTAGACTGTCTTTGAAAAAGGTACCCCAATGGAGTCTCCTTTTATGATTTTTTAGACTCTCTAAATATGAAAAACCACCGAGCTTACCTTCTCTGGGCTTGTTAAACTTACATCGAAGGACGTTACCACTGTGTGTTTTGTTAACCACATTTGCATACCTTATACGCCAGCCTTGTAGAACTTTGCTTCTGCATATTAACACCCTTGGCCCCTAGAGGATTTTTCCTGAGTATCATTATTCTGAACATCAGTATTTTCCTTGTGCCTTGATCTTGTATGTTTTTCACACTCATTCCTCCATTGTAACGTAACATCCCTTTATTCTTTTTTTCCAAAATTATTGAAAAGATAAAAAAAATCAAATATACCTCAAAAAGAGGAAGGGAAAAGTATTTTCTTTATTGGCAGCATAATGAGTCGCCCTTGTATAAAGCACATCTATCCATTTGTTCGTTAAAATATGGGATGTAATATGACCTTAGGAAGTTGTTCTCGCTACATAGAGTTGTGTCCTCCTCCATTTGGTTATTCTTCCAAACATATGGAAAGTTTTCGTTTCCTCCTGCTTCGTGAACTTATGATTAATGCCATGCTACCTAAGTCTCATCATTTGTCATGCTGTTTTCCAAGGGAAGTTTCTACCAAGCCTGATTCGTCCCCTCTGCAATTTTTCTCTTGCCCTCATACTCGGCCATCCTGAATGTCCACTCAAGTCCTTGTTCGAAATCAATGAAGCCTTCAGTCTGATCATCAAGATTATCTAGTCCATGATCGACGAGTCATCGAAGAACTCTGGGTAGTGAAGTCGTACACCCATATTACACTCCTACCTTGAGTTTTGAAGATTTTGAAGTTGTTGCTCGAGCTCTGAAGATCTCATCTCTAGCCATCAGGCCGTATCAGCTTCTAGAAGATGGATACTCTATATGTATATCTTTTTTATTTCGAGATGTAGCTCCACTGTGTAATTTTTGAGACTACACTTTATATAGTTATTTGACATGGATCTATAGTGTATTTGATTGGTAGCCATGATTCTATTTTATCCCGAGCATGGGTATGCCCGCCTCGGTGAGAAATTTGTTATTTTGCAGATGGTGCCTCCCGGTTCCTGGTCCCTGGGCTCACTTGTTCGGCACATCAGTGAAGACTGGTAATGTATTTCAGCCATCAGATGCTCTTTTGACCTCACACATTAGGGGGCATATGTTATAACCCTAATTTGCACCATACATGCTTACCTGGCATCAGGCCATCTCAGATCCCTTCTTTGCCAAAGCACTGCTAAACAACTCTTTAAAAAACCTTTTTATAAGGGCCCATGTGCCCTACTCCATTACTGCATGCATGTACACGCTAGATGACCTAAAACAGCCCGAGTGGACCAAAAAAAGCATGAAAAAAGGAAATTTGCTGACGGAACACACAGCTTTGGGTGAGTTAACTGAAACTCTCGGCCATGCATGGCCGAGGGTTTGTTCAAATACCTAGCTTCTTCTAGCCTATAAAAGAAGGGCTAGGGGTCCCATTTGGAAGAGGATAAAAAGAGTAAAGAAGCTCTGCCCAATTGCATATTCCCATTGTCCCAACCCTTTAGCCATCCTTGTGCAAGAAGAGATACAAAGCAAAGAAGTTGGAGGACATTTGAAGAGGAGCCCAGGATCAGGATTCGCAAAGCAGTGGTTGGTCTCAACATTGTAAGTTGATTCATTAAAGTTAATAATAAAGAAATGTTTTTCTTATCCCACTATATGAGTTCTTCATAGTTCAGTAAATATATGTTTGAATCTCTAACCCATTAGTCTATAGGTAAAATGCATGTGTAGTTTGTTGCTTGTTTTGTACGCAGGTCAATCTTGAGAAGATAGCTGCCAACAAGCGATCAAGCATGAAGGGGGATCGACATCGAACATCCGGAACAAGGTATGTTGGTCTAACCATGTATTTACTGAAAATGAATGGGGTTCAAGTCTAGGGACGAAGGTAGAAAGTAGATTTCTTTTGGTCATATTTGCATGCATAAGATAACCCTATTTGCTAGTCTGTAAGGGGATTTCCCTCACAACGCTTAGACCAAATTGTTCATCACTCTAAAAAATGATTCACCCCCGAGATAGGACTAAACTCCACCGGGAAAAGGGTTCCTAACTAGGCTAATGGCTCATGGAAAATAGGAAAGACTACATCACAGGTGCCTACTCAAACTAACAACCTACAGTCTCTCATTCCCCACATGCCTATCCCACCCCAGGAAGTGTGCCCCTTCTCTGCTCAACAGTCCTTCAGTTTCCCCACTTCCCTTCCAGGGCTTTAGCAATAGGCCGGATAGGAAGTCTTAGATCCCTGTAGTTGTAGTTTAGCACCTTCAGGAAATCAATTCCTAGCAATTATCTCACCTAGAGAGAAATTGTTCACAGGCCTGATAACCCACCTCTTCAATATCCCATGGGCCTGAAAACCCACTTCTTCAGTATCCCATGGGCCTGACAACCTGCTTCTTCAATATCCCATGGGCCTGACAACCCGTTTCTTCAGTCCATCTTCCCATCTAACCATTTGCACCAACCTCTGTGGCCATGGATACAAACTCAGTATAGTGACAAAACGTATGGAGGATAACTAACTGCGTGAGTGAAAATGGTCATGGCATCATGGCTGAATGATGGAAGGAATCATGGAAAAGATGATGATAAGAATGATGGGGAAGTGTGAAAATGAGCTAAGTCCCAAAAATATGTATGCATGTCCCCAACTTGACACTTGTCATGTTGGGAGCTACTTTGTCTCACTTGTCCCAAACTTTAGAAATTAGGATAAAATAATTATCCATACTTTATGATTTAAGAAATATTAATATAATATTCCTTTTTTTTGGCTTAAGATCCCTAGCTTAGCCCTTTTCCTTAAATTTTAGGCCCCACCCTTTCCCTAACTAGTGGAGTTTAGTGCCCCATCACTTTTATCATGGTCGGTCTATGCGCATTGATGTATTTTATATTAATCATGAGACATATACAAAAATAGGTGCACTGGCCTTTAGCATCTAGGCTCTCTGGCCTTAATTCAAAACATAAGCATCCTAGCTTATAATAACTGGCTCACCATCCTATAAAACACAACATATACATAAAGGCTCCCTGGCCTCATTATCGTGCGCACTTAAGTTTGTTGCACGTGGTATCCTGGAATGTGCCCATTTCATCATTTTTACTGTGCAATACCTGCGTGCACTATGCCATGAAAGGTGCATACAAAATTATATCAAAACATCTCACAAGCTTAAGAACATTATTATATTTACAATTGGTTCAACCTGGGGATATTACACTTAGCTTCTCTCTTTCTCTGCGGTAATCACAATGATCTCAACAAAAAATACAATAATCTTCAGCAGCCTCTTTTGGTCATAGATTACATACATTTATACATGGAGGGGCTTCTTGAGCCTTCCTTTCGACTACTCTAGTGCTTTCACATCATAATTAAAGCATTATACCACTAAGCTTATTACAAATAAATGAGCATTTACAATATAGATATGAGTCGATGGTCCAAATATATACAATCCTGTGGGAATTAAAAAAATTACAATCTTCTGGATTGTTTACAATGGCTCATGCCTCAAAATCCTATGGGCCTTTAATTACAATATTTTCAAAACATTAAAGTGATGTTCTCTCCTTGGAATCCAAAACCAATTTGAATGCACACGTTATATGTTGAGTTGTCCTCCACTTGGCCTCATGGAATGTTTATGGCGATGGTCCTACATCATATTAACCTCTACATGTAACCCTGATGAGACTACAATATTTCGGGAAGCAAGAGAAACCCTAAAACATTGGAAAATAACCCTAGGAGACAAGTCCTCTCAAGAGAATATTTATTATTGAGTTATTAGCCTCCAAAAGTAGAATTCGACCTAGTTAGGTCACTTGGAGGAATATAAATAAGAGGGCTCTAGATCTCATTTATCACACTCTCTCTCACAACTACATAAGACCAATGGTGTGTGTTGGCATCAGAAGTCACTCCTGGATTGCAACAGGAGTAAGCTTGAGACCCATCAATTTATGTCACTATTTGTTGATAGAGGGTGATGAATGGAAGTAAACTCGGAAGAATATCGTTCTAACTCAGAAACTAGCCCAGGCATGCACAAGCAGATGAGGTCTTGGTTCAACTTCAGACAGTAAGTTGTAATAAGGGCGAGTAGGAGGAAGACTTATGTGAGGAAATGTGAAGGGTTTTTGTAGGCATCAAGCTTCCAACAGCCCGTAGAAGAAAACTTTGAACACAAGAAATTCTTATATTCAAAAGCAGAAACACTAAAAGAGCATAACAGCGTTATAATAAATCCTTTATCATAACACAGTCATGACGATTCATGTGAATCAATCAATCATGAACCCTTTCAGTATGAGATCGAAACAAGATGAAAAATAGAGTTCCCTTACATTAAACAAGGAAATTTCATATACATATACATAGCCAGGAAAACCGGTGCTTCATTAAAACATTACAGTCGGGAGCTCTGCTCTACCATCCATCCTTTACAAAAATACAAAAACTGAGTATATATACTTAGAGCAATTCACCTCCTTGGCCCCAAAAGGGTAGCTGAGCTACCTCATTTAAGGATTTACGTGCACATGATCTTCCTTCAGAGTGTACACGCAGCTTCTTGTCTGACACTGCTTCAGATGACATGGCTTCTGCAGGAAAACTATCCATCGGAGTACCATGAACTGACTGCTTCTAACCCTTCCCATGCCTTCCATTTATGGATTGAGCTGAGGTCTCAACCACCTACTCAATATTCATTAATTGCTTCTTCCATGGAGGGTGGATGACACTGAATACATAGAGAGTAACCACATGTCGATTTTCCAAAGCTTGGAGGCCAGCCTTCATTTCTTCAGGTTTCACTCTAAACGTAACCATAGGGCCATGCAACTGTCTTCAAGGAGGATTTTACATTTTGCATTTTAGGTTTCAGCGATTCCCGATGCAGTGGAGGAGCAACCCCTTGTATTTCAAAGTCTCGGTAGCCAAAATGTCGAAACATCTCCTGGGGGGATTTTACATTTCACGTTTCAGGTTTCAGTGATTTCCGATGTAGTGGAGGAGCGACCCTTTGTTTTTCAAAGTCCCAATAGCCGGAATGTCGAAACGGATTTTTGCATTTCACATTTCAGGGTGTCCTGATGCAGTGGAAGAGAGACCCCCTGTCTTTTGAAGTTCTGGTAGCCGAAATGTCAACCGAGCCTGATCAGGCATCATGTAGCCGAAATCACGAACGATCATTTCATGACTTTGGCCACAAGAGATGAGCCCATGCGCTAAGCCTCATGCAACTCCGCGTCTCAAGCTTACCAGATGACATCTATGGATCCTCATCGTTGAAAACAAAATGCTCGCTTGCTTGATTTTAAGCCCAAAATGGACTCCTTTTGTGTGTTTCTCTTGGCGCTCATGACTGCGGCCTTTGAATAAAACACATTTGATGGGTTTTTTAAACCCCATTTCTATGCATTTACACCAAGGGCCTGAAATCGAAGAGAAACACCCCCTTTCAATAATTGGCTCTAACATTAGGCTCCATGGGGGATAGAGTCATCCCTGCGGTTCTCTAAGAACTCCTTATGCAGTTCTAGTTTCCTTCTGTTGGGATATGGAGTCATTTATTAAGCCAAAAATAAACAAAAAAACAATATTTACAAAAATAGAGGAGCCTTCTAAGGGTCAAACAAAACATTTCTTCAGGAAATGCCCATTTACTGGGCCATTAAAAACTTCTTCACCCTCCAAATCCAGCAACCTATATGTGTTATTTAAGAATACTTCAGAGATTTTGAAGGGCCCGATCCAAAGGGAATCAAACTTGTTGTGTTTTCCCCTATCCTGCCTGGCTGTATCCCACTTAAGCACCAAATCTCCCAGCTCGAATTCCTCCTTCCTGACTTTCCTGTCAAAGACCTGGTTGATCCTCTGTTGATGACTATGAGCTATGTCCATTACCTTCTCCCTGACCTGTTGCATTTCCACCACTTGATGAATTCTTCTGACCATATGGTCTATCTCTCCTTCATGATATTGAAAGAATTTTTCTACAGGTAAAGTGAGATGAGTGGGAAACACAGCCTCCATCCCATAAACAAGTTGAAAAGGTGAGGTGCCCAGGGACTTCTTTGTTGTCACTCGATCAACCCATAGAGAAAATTTGAGCTTTGAATCCCAGGCCCTCTTAATGTCTTCCAATAATCTTTTAATGAGTTTGATTAGACTTTTATTGGAAGATTCTGCCAGTCCATTTCCTTGAGGATAATAGGGAGTGGAGTGGATTAGTGAAATCTTGAACTGCTCACAGAACTTAACCAGAGGCTCAGACTTGAAAGAAGCAGCATTATCAGTGACAATTATGTTGGGACAACCAAATCTGGCTATGATATCCTCCAGGAAGCTGATAATTACCTTGTGTGAAGCACTCCTGGTGGGGTCGACTTCTATCCACTTGGTGAAATCATCTGTTGTAGTCAGGATCCATCTATGTTGGCCACTTGAAGGAGGATGAATTTCTCCAATGAAGTCCAACCCCCACTGTTGAAAGGGTGTTGAATCTATTACAGGCTTTAGTGGTAGAGATTTGAGATATTGTTTTCCTGAGAACCTTTGGAATTTGATGCAGGCTCTGACTTCTCTATAGAAATCAGTGAATAAGGTGGGCCAGTAGTACCCAAACCTAATAATTTTGTGAGTTGTGGTCTTCCAAAAATGATGCCCTCCACAAAGGCTTCTATGGAAATCAAACATAACTTTTTGGGCCTCCTGTGGGTTCAAACACCTCAGAAACACCCCTAGAGGGTCCCTCCAGTACAAGACTTGTTCAATAAGGCAATATCTGATCGCCTTGAGCTTTAAATCTCTTGCCTCACTTTTTCCCATTCCATTAGGAGGCTTCAACTCTTACAGAAAGTACAAAATGTCTTTGTAACAAGTGCATTCTGCTAGTGATAAGCCACCCCAAGAGCTTTTGTTGGACGACTCAGCTTGTTGATTTCTTGAGCAAGCATTGATGAAGCTAACCCCCAAGGCCTTGCAATTGGATTCAACCAGCAGCTTGGCTAAACCCTGCCCTTTAACCAACTTGGTGGGCTTTATCTCCAGATCAAACTCAAGGATCTTGGCAATCCATTTACCTCTTTTCCCATCTATGTCAGGCTGTATAAGGATGTATTTCACAGAGGTTGAAGGAATGTATGAAGTCACTCTTGAGTGAAAGACATAGAATCTGAAATCTTTGAGATCTTTCACCAAGGCATAGGCCTACTTCTCCATGATCTCATACCTGATTTCTGCATCTCTTAATGCCTTACCGAAGAAGGAAATGGGTTTCTCTCACCCTTCCTCATTTTTCTTCAATAACACCACTGATACTGTATCATAAGAAGCAAAAGAAAAAATTAGGAAATCTTTGGAATAATCAGGACTGATCAACACAGGTGCCTCGGTCAATGCCCTTTTTATTTGGAAAAAATATTCCCTGGGTTCAACAGTCCATTTTACTTTGTTTCCCTTTCTGAGCATGGTTGTGATGTGTTTCACCAACTCAACAAAATTTGAGACAAACCTCCTCAAAAAGTTAATCTTCCCTAAAAAAGCTTGAACTTCCTTTCTAGACCTGGGAAGTGATAGGGTCTGAATTGCCTCTACCCTACTAGGATCAATTCTCACTCCCTTTGTTGATACTATATGGCCTTACAACTTTCCCTCCTGTTAGCGATATTTCTTGTCTTGGGCCTAAGAGTGTTCAGATCTACAAGTGGCACGAAAAACGTTCAAGCACAACACACAGAAGAAGTCCTCTTCGGACTTAAAATCAAGCGAGCGGGCATTTCATTCTTCAGCGACAGAGTAGAACAGCGGTTGATGGGAAATCACAGGTTATCCGAGTCACGCCAAGTATGGCACAATTTTTTTTTCAAGAGGCATCAATCGCGATCAGCATACGCGCAGTAGTCATTTCTCGAGCTCGGGGTTCGTGAGTTCGAAGGGTGGACCATGTCTTTTGGTTGTGCGAGATTGTGAGTTACGAAAAGTGCCCGGATGGGGTTAACCTACGCTGCCTATCACATCTCGGGACTTCGCGAGGGAAGGATGCCAAAGTTCGATACTCCAACTCGCAAAGCCGCGAGTTGCGAGAGGCATTAGTACTCTGTCCCTAGTCAACGGTTACATGTAAAGAGCACTGACCGAGAAAAGAGCCCAATTCGTATCGCCATCCCGGGGAGAGAGAGTTTAAAAAGGGGAGCTAAGGGTCTTCGACCCGCGAACTCGTGAATCGCGAAGTGAAAAGAGATTTTAATGCTGGACCCACAGTATTGCCAAGAAGATCCTAGCCGTCCATCCAGAAGGACGCGTGGCGCGCAACCAAGATATGTCATCGTTTCACCTATCGTAAATTTGAATCATGAGAGGCAGCCTCCTCCTTGCCATGAGACGCAACGTGCCAAAGACATCCGGGATTGGGGACCACGGTATTTCCGAGAAGGTTCCGGGTCGTCCAATCAAAAGAAGGATACGTGATGCGCGATTAGGTTCTACCACCCCTTCGCGCATCACTATTTCGAAACGCAAGGAATAGATCCATCATTCCCTGATGCGCTAAATGACGAGAGAGTCCAAGACCTGGGACCCATAGCATTGTCGGGAGAGTTTAGAACCGTCAGATCTAGAGGGGCGTGTGGCACCAGATTAAGGCGTTTTGGCATTTCGCTCATCGCGATTTCAAAAAAGCAAGGATTAACTCCTTCCATTCCCGAACGCCGAAAGTGCTTTGGGAATAAACACGGGGTCACATCCCATGGTCACTTGGGAAAGAAAGAAGATATGCAGAAAGGGGCCAAAGGCGTCGAGTCCAGTCGCTGTAAGGATCATCTCGATCTCCAGGTACCATCTGATACGATCCCGCTTTCGGCCTTCGCTTGGAGAAAATAAAGGCGAGAAGGGGTGGATGAAACCTCCCCTCATGCATTAAGTGTAAGGTGTGGAAGGCCTGGCAAGCGGTCTGATCGAGAGGGTCCTGTGTACCCAGTTCTTTAGAGAAGCCATGCTGAGTCCTCGACTAGCCAGAGGAGGTTTGCACATGATAAATCAGCATTTACTGGCTCAGCTACTTCCCCTGCAGGAGCCATGCGTAGTTAAGGAGGCGTCTGACAGAGAAAGCCCGTCCGATTTTGGCTGAAGGGACACCAAGTCTTGGATGACCAAGGACACCTCTGTTAGTCGGTTTTGCTGAGTATATAGACTCAGTCTTTGTATTTTTTAAAGGATTGATGGTTGAGTAGATCTCCCTACTGTAATGTTTTAACAACTATTCTAGCTTCCAGCTTATGCATCTGTGTTTGAGATTTCTTGTTTTATGATAGACAGTTCTTCTTACTCCATTTGATTTTCATCTTATGCTTGGAGAGTTCATGATTGACTGATTCACATGAATTCATGCAACTATGTTACGATAAAGGATTTACTGTGACATTATTGTATTCTCTGGTTTTTGCATTTGAATGTAAGTCGATCTTGTGTTTAAATGATTTCTTCTACAGTCTGTTAGGAACCTGTTGTTTATAATAGACCTCCAGTTTTCTCTTTTATAAGTCTTCCGCCTGTTCACCCTTTACTACAGCTCACTGTCTGAAGTTTACACAAGCCCTCACTTTTTCATGCATACCTGGCCTAGTTTCAGAGTTGGAACGCTATTGTTTTGAGTTTCCTGCCATTTTATCACCCATCTATGAACAACCGTGACATAAAACTGATGGGCGTCGGGCTCTGCTCCTGTTAGAAATCCAGGAGTGACTTCCGTCGCCAACATTTCTGGCACCGTTTCCAGGGATGAAGTTGAAGATTTTCCCTGGGCAGAATGACATTGAGCCTCTGATTCTGAAGGTGCATCAGACATCAGATCCCTTAAATATTTCTACTGTGCACCTGGCGACTCCACTGTGGTGACTCCATTATTTCCACATCACTGTTTCAGCTGTGACTACTATTAGCACACCTGAAAGCTGACCCTAAGGATCTTTCTCGAGAAGGTTTCAGCAGTTGCTTTCTCATTCTGAGAATCTTCCTAGGGTAACGACAACGTTAAGATCTGGCCTTGATGGTGAACAAGGACCAGGCATATTTGAAGCTGCGCATCTTTCACCTGGAAACTCCATTATTCAAGGATCGATTGGTGACTCCACTGGTTCGATATGGAGAAAATCATGGCTCGAAGGTTTTCTCCTTTTAATTTTTCTGCTATTTCTGGTTTTCCTAATGTTGTCCCTTCTCCAGATGAATGGAGTGATTATTTACCCAGATTTAGAGAGCRTGAAGAGGACAACCCTGCTCAGCATCTCTCTGAGTTTCACGAACTCATGTGTCAGTGGGAGATACAACATGAAGATGTATTACTGAAGATGTTCATGTTCTCGTTAGCAGGGGATGTGCGTAAATGGTATCATTCTTTACCCCCTGCTAGCATTTCTTCACTCAGTGAGTTCCATGCAGCTTTCACCGCTTACTGTCAGAAGTTGTATCCCTCTGAGTTGATTTTTCATAACTGTTGTGAGGGATACTACAACAAATGTATACAAGATAGAGATGTATTCTATGAAGGCTATGAGGATGATCCTGATGACCTGGATCAAGGATCAGTCCTTTCTCCTCCCCATTCTTCTGCTTCGGGCGAAGTTATGGAGCTGGTAAAATCTATCAATGCTAGACTTGACAGGTGGGAAGCTGAGCGATGTGCAGAGGCTTTTCCACCCTTTGAAGAAGATGAGTTTGGTATCTCTACAATGAGTGATTATAAAGATCCCAGGGAGGAAGAGGATGCTTCGGGCGGAGTTATGGAACTGATAAAATCTATCACCGCCAAATTTGACAGGTGGGAAGTTGAACAATACGCTGAGGATTTCCCATCCTTTGAAGCAGAGGCCCTTAGCAGCTCTACTGAGGGTGATTATGAAAAAATCTTTCTCACGGGTAATGTTTATGGCCATTATGAATCTGACCCATGGGAGAGTCAGGAAGAAGATGACCTGAGTGAACTAGTGGAGCAAGCGATATCCCCCATTGCCCAACGTGCGAAATTGGGATCTGAAGACAACGAAGAATATTTTTCGTTCTTTAAGGCAGATGATCTAAGAAACTCTTTTGAAGAGATTACTCAAGATTTCTTAGATGCATTAGCATTTTCCCCCGACAAGCCTACGGTCTCAGATTTAAATGAAGAGGCCATTGTGGAAGGGGATTGTTCTTTCTTCCTTCACGAGATTTCCCATGATGTATTTACATTTGGGATTGAAGAGAAGGATCGAGAGACCGTTCCTTTTTTACAAGATGGGAAAGTGCACAAAGAAGACGAGGAGGAACCAGAGGAATGGTTGAGCATGCATTTCATGTTCTATCCATAGCCATTCAGCGAGCAACCACCACCTGAGATCAGTGAGCCTACAACAGTTGTCCACTCACCTATGCTTGTCAGAGATATTCAACCACATGAGAACAACTGTGTAGCAGAGGAGGCTTTCTGTCGCCAATTCTCCAAAATTCACCACTCATTCTATGACCCTGTCAGCGAATACATGGAGTGGCATTTCCCCTATGCCTTGGAGCCACCCCATTTCATCTCAACTCCAGCCTATAAGGAGGAGTTGAAAAGTGTAGCCGTTCTACTGTCACGGTTACACTATCTACTGGTGATCATCGACAAAAGGAAGGAACTTCTATCCAGGAAGTTGCTTGAATGGATATGGTGGAAGTTTTCTTTCACCTAGCCCCATGTAAAGGATTTTATTAGTTTAGGGATGTACATAAATAAGCTCCTTTGAGCATGTATCTTTATTTTGTTGCTTTTATTTTTTGGCTTGTATTTTCAGCAGCAGGAGGTTTTGAGCCTGACTCCATAGCCCAATAGCAAGGCACTGAAGCTGCAAAAGGAGTTCTTAGAGCATCGCAGGGATGACTCTATCCACCATGGAGCCTAATGTTAGTGATATTTATTGTCTCGGGCCTAAGAGTGTTCATATCTACAAGTGGCGTGAAAAACGTTCGAGCACAGCACACAGAAGAAGTCCTCTTCAGACTTAAAATCAAGTGAGCAGGCATTTCATTCTTCAGCGACAGAGCAGAACAACGGTTGATGGGAAATCGCAGGTTATCTGAGTTGCGCCAAGTATGGCACAAACATGTTTTCAAGAGGCGTTAATCGCGATCAACATACGCGCAGTAGTCATTTCTCGAGCTCGGGGTTCATGAGTTCGAAGGGCAGACCATGTCTTTTGGTTGCGCGAGATTGCGAGTTACGAAAAGTGCCCGGATGGGGTCAACCTACGCTGCCTATCATGTCTCAGGACTTCACGAGGGAAGGATTCCAAAGTTCGATACTCCAAATTGCGAATCCGCTTGTTGCGAGAGGCGTTAGTACTCTGGCCCTAGTCGACGGTTACATGTAAAGAGCGCTGACCGGGAAAAGAGCCCGGTTCGTATCGCCATCCCGGGGAGTGAGAGTTTAAAAAGGGGAGCCGAGGGTCTTCGACCCGCGAACTCGCGAATCGCAAAGAGAAAAGATATTTTAATGTTGGACCCACAGTATTTCCAAGAAGATCCCAGCCGTCCATCCAGAAGGACGCGTGGCGCGCAACCAAGATATGTCATTGTTTCACCTATCGTAACTTTGAAGCATGAGAGGCAGCCTCCTCCTTGCCACAAGACACGATGTGCCAAAGACATCCAGGATCGGGGCCCACGGTATTTTCGAGAATGTTTTGGGCCGTCCAATCAAAATAAGGATACGTGATGCGCGATTAGGTTCTATCGCCCCTTCGCGCATTGCGATTTCGAAACACAAGGAACAACTCCATCATTCCCCGTTGCGTGAAATGACGAGAGCGTCCAGGACCTGGGGCCCATAGCATTGTCGGGAGATTTTAGAACCGTCATATCTAGAGGGGCGCGTGGTGCCATATTAATCCATTTCGGCATTTCGCTCATCGCGATTTCAAAAAAGCAAGGATTAACTCCTTCCATTCGCGAACGCCGAAAGCGCTTTGGGAATAAACACGGGGTCACAGCCCGTGGTCACTTGGGAAAGAAAGAATCTATGTGGAAAGGGGCCAAAGGCACCGATTCCAGTCACCAAAAGGATCATCTCGATCTCCAGGTACCATCTGATACGATCCCGCTTTCGGCCTTCGCTTGGAGAAAATAAAGGCGAGAAGGGGTGGGTGAAACCTCCCCTCATGCATTAAGTGTAAGGTGTGGAAGGCCTGGAAAGTGGTATGCTCGAGAGGGTCCTGTGTACCCAGTTCTTTAGAGAAGCCATACCGAGTCCTCGACTAGCCAGAGGAGGTCTGCACATGCTAAATCATCATTTACTGGCTCAGCTACTTCCCCTGCAGGAGCCATGCGCAGTTAAGGAGGCATCTGATAGAGAAAGCCCGTCTGATTTTGGCTGAAGGGACACCAAGTCTTGGATGAACAAGGACACCTCTGTTAGTCGGTTTTGCTGAGTATATAGACTCAGTCTTTGTATTTTGTAAAGGATCGATGGTTGAGCAGAGCTCCCTACTATAATGTTTTAACAGCTATTCTAGCTTCCAGCTTATGCATCTGTGTTTGAGATTTCTTGTTTTATGACAGACAGTTCTTCTTACTCCATTTGATTTTCATCTTATTCTTGGAGAGTTCATGATTGACTGATTCACATGAATTCATGCAACTATGTTACGATAAAGGATTTACTGTGACATTATTGTATTCTCTGGTTTTTGCATTTGAATGTAAGCCAATCTTGTGTTTAAATGCTTTCTTCTACAGTTTGTTAGGAACCTGCTGTTTATAACAGACCTCCGCTTTTCTCTTGTATAAGTCTTCCACCTGTTCACCCTTTACTACAGCTCACTGTCTGAAGTTTACACAAGCCCTCACTTGCTCATGCATACCTGGCCTAGTTTCAGAGTTGGAACGCTATTGTTTTGAGTTTCCCACCATTCGATCACCCATCTATGAACAACCGTGACATAAAAATGATGGGCGTCAGGCTCTGCTCCTGTTAGCAATCCAGGAGTGACTTCCATCGCCAACACCTCCTTCATAGCAAACAAATATTTCTTGGGATTTAAGGAAAGGCCAAACCTCTGACATTTCAAGAAAACTTTCCTCAAGTGACAGTGGTGCTCCTTATCAGACCTGGAGAAGATTGTGATGTCATCTAGATAGATCACCACAAACTAATCTTTCTCCCCGATGAAGGCTATGTCCAGGGCTCGTTGGAATGTTGCTCCTGCATTCATTAATCCAAAAGGCATTTTGGCATACATGAATGTGCCCCAAGGAGTGGTGAAGGTTGTTTTTTCTCTGTCCTCAGGCATGACTGATATCTTATTATAGCTAGAAAAACCATCAATCATGGATATCCTAGATGCACTAGTTAACCTCTACAATATGTGTTCCATGTTGGGCAAGGGATAGTTGTCTTTCTTTGAGCTCCTGTTCAGGTTCCTGAAATCAACACAGAGCTTGATTTCTCCACTTTTCTTCCTCACCAGGACCAAATTGGCCACCCACTCAAAATATCTCAAGGGGACAATGATTTGTGCATCTAACAACTTCTTCACTTCTCTCTCCATGATAGGCAACAACATGGGATTTATCTATCTTAGCTTCTTCCTAAATGGCTTAGCCTCTCCCTTCAGTGGGATCTTATGTTCAATGATAGATGTCTCATATGTCTTGAGGTCTGCATAGGTCCATGCAAACACATTAGCAAATTCTCTTAATAGCTTGGTATATTCGGCCCTCTTCTCTTTGGTCAAATTGCTTAACAACTTGACGAACTTAGGCTCCTCCTGTGTGCCGATGTTGCACTCCGCTATATCAACATCTCCATTTGAAACCCTACCCTTTACTGCCACATCATTTCCATCAAAGAGTCTTTCTAAAGGGACTAGTCCCTTCGGAATGTGATTGCTAGGCAAATGAATAATATGGTGATTAGCAATTTTATTTAAAAATATCTCAAGGTGAGGGTGACTTTTGAGATCAGGATCCTGATCAATGTGCAATGCAAAAAATTCATCGACATACTGAAGAATTTTTTTTATTTCAAGATCATCTTCGAATACCTTCCAATGCTTGATATTGTTAGGGACAGATGGCCTATATCTTATCTCAACATCATATTTGATCTTAAGTGGCAGAGGGGTCCTGAATAGACTAGCTGAGACACCTAAGGAATCATCCAAAGTATTTTCCTCTCTTGGAATAAAAGAAATGTTGAAAGCTGAGAAGAAATTATCAATTAGGTCCCACACCTCATTTCTATAACCCCTGAGTCGAGGATGCTTAGCCCGATAAGAATTTCTGACTTGTTGGATTATCAACTCAGCATCTCTGAACACTGCTACCTCCTCAATTCCCATTTATTTTGAAGCCCTTAAACCCAGAACAAGAGCTTCATATTCTGCCACATTATTGGTAGCTTCAAATTCTAGCTTGTATGACAGGGATATGGTTTCCTGACAAGGCAATACAAAAACCACTCCAGCGCCAGCGCCTTCGCTAGAAGAAGCTCCATCAAAGAACATCTTCAAAATAGATGTGGTTGGAGGATTTATCTCATGATTAAATATGGGTTTCTTTCTAATTTGAAAAGGGGCTTCTGGAGTATTAGTGAGCTGCAATAAACTAGACCCCAAGTTAGTGTCAAGTGCAAAGATAGGATGATTGGTGGGGTATGCTTCATCACTAACAATGTAGGCCAGCTGAGCTTCTCTGTACAACCTCCTGTGTTCCCCTCCAAAGACTATAATTGTGGAATATGTGAGATCCATTTGTAATGTTCCTCCAAGTTTTTTAATCCAATATCTTGATAACAGCATGCCAAACTTGGGGGGAACATTAGCTACCACAATGTCCATGACCACACTCTTCATTGGTAGCTAAAATAAAGAGATGACCAAGTCTTTGATGACTCCAAGCCATTGCACCCTCCTTGAATCAAAAGAGTACAAATCATGATAGGCCTTTATCACTTCCAGTCCCAATTCTTCCATGACTATTTAGGCATAAGGTTGTGGGAAGCTCCTGAATCCATGAGGCAATTATGCAACACCTTATCATGTATGTTCAGGGATGTGTAGAAGGGAGGGGATGAATCATCTCTATCTTCTACCATGAGACCTATGATAACTGTTGTCTTTTCATCTTGAATATTTACTGAGTCTGTGGAGGGTTGGGGGGACTCAGATTGTAGCAGATTGGAGAGGGACCTTTTGAAACCTTCATTTTTAACTAGTTCTGAGAGGAGTACGAGAATTCTAATCTTTTGAATTTCATGCTCAAAATTAAAGGAGGAAAGAGTCTTAGGAGCTTCCCTTACCTCAGATATAGGTTCTTTAGCTGTTGGTGAAGTATTCTGAGTTTTCTTTTCTTTAGTAGTGATTGTTGCAGGTTTAGCAGGTTTTTCCGCTATGAGGGGTTGATCATGGCTATCAAAATTCCCTTATTTCTTATTTGACCTAAGATGATATCTGTTAGGATTGTTGTTGGCCTTTTCCCCTTTACCCAACTCATTGACTTGAATGTTCATAAGGGATTCTTCATATGTAGATTGAGTCAAATGGGGAAAAGGGGAAGTGTCTTCAATACAGTGAATTTCAGAGTCAAGCTCATCTATCTCCTCTCCTTCCTCATGAGAAAATAGGCTATTTTGGAGATGGGTTTGAATCCTCTGATCATCTATGTCTTTTCTCCTTTGTTCCCTTGGCAAATCCCATGGCACATTGTTGCTAGGCCTCCTGAAGCCTTGGTTATCAGTATTTTGGGGATTTTTGTACATGGGCTTCCCTTCTAACTCCCACCTTTCCATTCTAACCGAAAGCAATTTTAGCACTTTAGTTACCTTGTCCATATGAAGGGGAAGGGGAGAGGAATTGGATGGGGGGGGCTTCAGGTCTCTTCCTGGATATTTCTCTATCAGCCTTATTCTTGAGTTGGTCAACAACCAATATGTTAGATTCTACTTCCACGGCTGCATCTTGCATGTGAGCCAGAGTAGTTTCTCTCCTTTCCCTCAACAGAAGGTAGAAATCAGGATGAAAAGCGCTAGCATAAGTGATCTTAGCAAAGGCTTCTGAGGGCTTTATCTTAGCGGGGATATTATTGTACATTTTATTGAATCTCTTGGAGAAGTCAGAGACAAATTCTCCTTCCTTTCTCTTCAAAGACCCGAACTCTGTCACGTAATACATGAAGTCTTTTTTGTCTCCCCACTGTCTCAAAAAGGCATTATCTAAATCCTCAATCCCATTGATAGATCCAAGAGGCAGGGCCCTAAACCACTTTCTAGCCTTGCCTTCAAGGCTATGGACGAAAATCCTCATCCATACATCTGCATGCATGATAACATGATCATCTGCAAAACTATAAAAGGCTTCAAGGTGTTCTTCTGCAGCTATTTCCCCTTCGCCTGTAAACTTGGGAAGCTTCTTAAGGTAGCCATCTGCTGGAAGGGCATTGAGAGGTTGAGGTAAAAAAGGGGGAGCATACCTAGCAGCTATTATAGCCTCCATTCTGTTCATGGGGGGATTTGCTCCTGCCATCAAAATATTAGGTGGAGAAGAACTCGGAGGAGAAGGAGATCGAACAGAGGATACTAGAGATGAGCTTCCAGGTGGAAGGGGGAACAATGGAGGATTCAGAGAGAAGGCTAAGGGGCTTGAGTCAACAAATGATTCTCTCTATGCAGTAGTAGCAACAGTAATAAGAGGAGGGGTGGTAAAGTTAGGGGTGGGGAAATCTTCTATGGTCCTAGGTCTACGCCAAGGTACAGCTGAAGGGGAGAGGGGAGTGACAAGGATTTCTCCCTCCAATCCCAAACTAAGAGGGGAAAACTCAGTGGGAACGCTTCCAAAATTCAGGAAACAAGAAACTTTAGAAAAAGGACTACTAGGAAGCTAAGAAGAAGAAAATGGAGTTTCTACAGAAGGAGATAGAAAATTACTTGGTTCAGCGGTGGAATTTTCTCCTTCAGAGGCCTTTCCTTTTCTGATAATCGCCTCTGGATCAACTTCAGGTGTAGCTAGAGGCATATGTGGATGGGACCGCATGTGTCTACCTCTGGAATCCACAACTAAAACAGTAGGTTCGCCATAGTGGAGTCGTCACCATGGAGTCGCAGGTGCACAGTAGAAATCTCATAGGGCTCTGATGCCTGATGTACCTTTAGAATCAGAGGCTCGATGTCATTCGATCCAAGGGAAAATTTTCAACTTCATCCCCGACAACGGCATCAGAAGTCACTCCTGGATTACAGCAGGAGTAAGCCTGAGGCCCATTAGTTTATTTCACTATTTGTTGATAAAGGGTGATGAATGGAAGTAAACTCGGAACAATATCGTTCTAACTCAAAAACTAGGCCAGGCATGCACAAGCATATGAGGTCTTGGTTCAACTTCAGACAGTAAGTTGTAATAAGGGTGAGTAGGAGGAATACTTCTATGAGGAAATGTGAAGGGTTGTTGTAGGCATCGAGCTTCCAATAGCCTCTAGAAGAAAAATTTGAACACAAGAACTTCTTATATTCAAAAGCATAAACACTAAAAGAGCATAACAACGTTATAATAAATCCTTTATCATAACACATTCACGACGATTCATGTGAATCAATCAATCATGAGCCCTTTCAGTATGAGATCGAAACAAGATGAAAATTATAGTTTCCTTACATCAAACAAGGAAATTTCATATACAGATACATAGCTAGGAAAACAAGTGCATCATTAAAACATTACAATCGGGAGCTCTGCTCTACCATCCATCCTTTACAAAAATACAAAAACTGAGTATATATACTCAGAGAAATTCACCTCATTGGCCCTAGGAGGGTAGCTGAGCTACCTCATTTAAGGATTTACATGCACATGATCTTCCTTCAGACTATACATGTAGCTTCTTGTCTGACACTGCTTTAGACAACACGGCTTCTGCAGGAAAACTATCCATCGGAGTACCACGAACTGACTGCTTCTGACCCTTCCCATGCCTTCCATTTATGGATTGAGATGAGGTCTCAACCACCTACTCAATATTCATTAACTACTTCTTCCATGGAGGGTGGCCGAGACTGAATACATAGAGAGTGGCCACGTTTCAGTTTTCCAAAGCTTGGAGGCCAACCTTCATTTCTTCAGGTTTCACTCTCAATGTAACCATAGGGCCATGCAATTGTCTTCAAGGAGGCTTTTACATTTCGCGTTTCGGGTTTCAAAGATTCCCGATGTAGTGGAGAAGCGACCCCTTGTCTTTCAAAGTCCCGGTAGCCGGAATGCTGAAACGGCTCCTGGGGGGCTTTTACATTTCGTGTTTCGGGTTTCGGAGATTCCCGATGCAGTGTAGGAGCGACACCTTGTTTTTCAAAGTCCCGGTAACCGGAATGCCGAAACGGATTTTCTCATTTCTCATTTCAGGCTTTCGCAATGCAGTGGAAGAGAGACCCCCTGTCTTTTGAAGTTCTAGTAGCCGAAATGTCGACCGAGCCTGATCAAGCGCCATGTAGCCGAAATCGTGAACGATCATTTCATGACTTTGGCCAAAAGAGATGAGCCCATGCACTAAGCCTCATGAAACTCTGTGACTCAAGCTTACCTGATGACCGTCGATCTGTTCCATCTATGGATCCTCGCCGTTGAAAACAAAATGCCCGCTCGCTTGATTTTAAGCCCAAAATGGACTCCTTCTGTGTGTTGCGCTTGACTCTCATGAGTGCAGCCTTTGAATAAAACGCATTTGATGGGTTTTTTAAACCCCATTTCTACGCGTTTACACCAAGGGCCCGAAATCGAAGAGAAACACCCCCTTGCAAGAATTGGCGCTAACAGTGTGCAAGTCTAGAGAGGAGTTGCAACTATAACTACTATAACTAAGATTTTGGTTTTGGCTTTGAATTTCTCTTTAGTTATGGTTTATGTTATAACCCTATAATTCATAGGATCATTTGTTGACTGGAAAATTTTCACTCTGGGTGTATAGGTTTGCAAATAATATTTCATCTCCGCAAATTATTTTCAAGGGAAAAAATGGACAAAATCCACATAATGCACTTATCCTAAGTTTTGGAGAAAATATGAATTTGCTCTCACAGAGTAAAGACAACGCATAAATGAACGGTTTAGAGGCTGGCACTGAGATCTACGGTCCACAAGATTTTTCGTACCCCCCTGACCATTCTACCTTTAACGGTAGGGGGGGTCCGGAATCGGGTATAAAGAAGGCGCGCATCTGAACGACTGAGAGGTCGCCGCATAGATCTATGGTTGAGATTGAATTCCAGACCCCCCCCGATTGTTCTACCTTTAACGATGGGGGGGGGGGGTTTGGAATGAGGCGATTTTTCCCGGTGGACCCTATCCCAACGTGTCACCCATCCATTACGTCAGGCCTCCTTCACTCCATGCCACATCCTTCATCCACGCTGCGCCTGTCAATCCCTCACCCTTCATTCCTTCACCCCGTCACCTCATGACACCATCCTCCATTATCCCGCCGTCTGCATCCCTATATTTGCATAATCCAAACTTAAAGAAAAAGAGTAATAGATTAACAAAGGTTAGCAATAAAGTTAGTGTAGTTAAACTAGACTAAACTAGTTAATAATTAATTAATTAATCAATTAATTAATTAATAGCTAAGTTAGGTTAGTAACTATGTTAGTTTTTTATTAATTAATATTTAATAAAACATATATTAAAATAAATAAATAAAAACGAAAACAAATTAAATATAATACAAATTATATTTAACACATATAAAAAACATAATATATAAAACAAAACATATAAAAATAAATAAAAAATAAAATATTAAAAAAAACAAAAACTCCTACACTATCCTAAGTCTACCCACCCCCAACTCCCGCTCACATCAAAGCCCATATGAAAATCCCAAATCAAAATTAATGAACGAGAAATTTTCCGGACCCCCCCTCACCATCCAAACTTTAACGAGAGGGGGGGTCTGGAATGGTAGTTTACAAAAACCACCCCCGGACAGGTGTCAGCACCCTATTCCAGCGGACCCCCCCCCCCCCTAAAACTGCTTACCACCTCATGGGGGGTCCGGAATACCACCTTCCCGAAAACAAAACCGCTTTTCTCATTTTCACCATTTTTTTGCCTGTTCAGCACGTCTTTTTCCGGAGGATATTCTGGGCAAATGAAAACGAATTTTTAAAAACTAAGAGAGGTTTTCTCCATAACGGGATGAAGAACAAAAACCTCTATCATTTTGTTCACAGGTACCATGATCAGGGAGAATAGAAGCCATCTTCGAGGCCCTTTTTTCCAGATTTTCACTTTTTTGTTAAAGTCCTGATTTTGCAGGAGCTGTTACGGCCAGTTGGGGACGAATTTGGAGAAACCGAAGGAGTTTTTTGTCCAGAACATTCCCATATCCAATAACCTCCTTCAGTTTTTTCCCATGTGTCAACGTTGAAGAGAAACAGATGTCTGTTCAGACCCCTTTTTCGCAGAAAACAGTTTCGTCTTTCATGGTGGACAGTTCCAGATTTGGTGGGATTTGTGGCTATTTTTGGCCGAGGCGGTTAAAAACAAATCTGGAAACTTGTTAGGGGATCTCCCCTATTTATTCAAAGATTATTTTTAATGTAAAGTTGGATCATTCAAGGACCATTATTAAAAAAAATTGTAAAACAGCTCGCTAAGCTTTCTGTGTTTTTTTCATCAATTCAATGAGACAGTGCTATGCTGCAGGATTCTTGTGACTATTTCGACTAGTGATGTGCATCCCTCTGTGTTAATTTGTTTATCTGTTATCATAATTAATATCTTCCTCTGAATTATTCCAAGAATATTAGGAACAGAATTGGTTTTAATGCACCCTCTGTCTTCGGCTTGGTATAGTTTTTTTTATGTTTTCCACTGAAGATTAAACTCAGAATTCTTAGTTGCTCCGTGTTTAATTGGATTTCTTGACCTGTTTTTGTCTCACCCATTTCATTTAAATTTAAGGATCCAATGATTTGTCTACCTTTCCCTACAAATATTTGCCTATTGACATGGATTTTTGATCGTTTGTTTCATGACTCCATAGCCCATGGTTTCTTTTCTCTGCCTATACCCAATTTCATAAATAACCCATGTTCTTCATAGCTAGCCTAATATTCTCTTCAAACAAAGCTATATCAGACAGAGAGATCCCTCTCTGAGTCTTGGAGGGATAGATCCAAGACTCTAAGTGGTTTTTATGTTTCCTCTATGACTGCCATCACATCCTTGGGCAAATTATAGAGTGCTAACAGAATGGCGACTCCACTAGGGACAGTTCACCAGTAGTACACTTCAAAGCTCCAGATCTGATCACTGATGGTGAATAGTGACCAGACACAAGAAGGCTGAGATCATTCACCTGGCGACTCAAAATCAGCTCCAAACAGTGCCAACTCAAAGACTCCACTGGAGGATGAACCTAAAGCATGGCCAAGCAGCCTAGAAAGACCAGGTACTCAAGCTCAAATTGCATTCAAGACATCTTTGGTTTTATCTACAGTTATATCTTATCTTTTTCTAAGCCTGATCAAAAGTATATTGCTGAGGATTACTTTGACCATCTGTTAATTGATGAGTCTCAAGATATCATATCCCCAATTGTAGATTATGAACATACTCATACACCTGTGCACATCCCATATGCACCTGTAGAAACCCTAGTGAGACATAAGCGTCCTGCTTTATCTCCTACTCTTGCAAAACCTCTGGATGGTTGTAAGCCTCTTTCTTCATCTCACGTGCTTGCAAAAGTCCCAGACCGACACCAACCTCTATATTTTCCTCTCATTCTTCATGACCTCCCTATCAATTACATCAATAATCTGCCTAGGTTTGATGGAGAAAATGGGAATATCACTTCTGAAAAGCATATTCAAAACCTTGAGGATTTCCTTGACCTTTATGAGGTTGAAGATGATGATGTCTGTATCAGAATGTTTGCCCTATCTTTGGGAGGTAAAGTTAAATATTGGTTTAAGAACCTTCCAGCTGCAAGCATCAGAAACTTTCAGCAATTCATGCAAGTTTTCTTAGATAGGTGGGTGATCATGAGAAATGTTTTTCTCATCTTGGAAGAGTGTGACCATTTGAAAAGACATCCAGGAGAAACAGTACAACAATTTTCAGCAAGGTTCAATAAGGTATATCATGCAATGCCTATTGATATAAATCCACCCCCAGGATCATCCCACTTGCATTTCCCAGATGCCTTTGATCCTGAGATGGCATTCCAATTAAGTGAAAGGAACACTGCAAGCCTTGAAGAAATGCAGAGCATTGCAGTTGATGTGGAGACCAACTTGTTGATCAAAAGGTCAAAGTTAAAGGACAAAGAAAAGGAGCAGTTGAAGTCATCAGAAGCTAAACTGGAGATTTTGGCCAGTGCCATGGAAGAAATGATGCAAAGGATCAATAGGAAAGAGGAGCTTGTTGTCCAAAGACATCATGTTCCATTGATTTTAGAGAAAGAAACGGTCATAGTTCCCAAAAAAAATTATGTTCACCCTTGGTACCATGGTTTGGATAATAATTCTTTCATGTATTCCATTCACCATACAATCGAGGATGAAGTTCAAAATCAGAGAGTGGTGGAATATTCTCCTGACATGATATATGCATGTTCAATGGCATTTCATCCATGGATGATTTACCCAAGTGTGACCAATATGATGATGATCATGAGGCTGAAATAGAGGTTAATTGTTCAGAGAAACCAACATCATGTTGTTGGCAGGAAGAAGATCAGTTATAGCTTAAATATGACAATCAATCTGCACATGGAAATTATGAAAGCAAGGATCAAAGTGCAGAAAATCTCAGAGTAAGTGAAAACACTTTGCCCTTATGTTTCTCATATTTTCAATTTCTGAAAAGAAACTCTAGGCCAGTTGAAAATAGTGACGACAGAAATTTCTCTAATCAATCAGTTGAAGATGCCATTAAGGATATGGAGGTTGTTCTAAACCCAAAATTACAACCCTTGACCTACATTGATTTTCAAATTCTTGATGAAAGCTTAGAGACTGAGACAAATTATGAGTTAATCCACAATAACTCTGTACCATTGTGCTTTAAGTCATTTCAAGTTTTGAAGGAGACTCTTGGACAAGTGTTGAAGGATAAATACATAGAAGGTCAGGAAATTTCATTTGAATCAATGCAACAGTCTTGTCAGTCTTTTCAGGATCCAATAGTTGATCGGTTGGATGGCCTGTGTGGCCAAAATAATTCTTTACTCACCAGTCATGAGATAAAAAGTTGTTATGATATTGACATGATCAAGCAGTCAGTTACAGGGGTGTGTTCAGCAGAAGTCACATTACAAAAACCATCAGAGCATTTGCAGCCATGTCAGGAAATGCATGAAGATGAAAATAACATAGATACAGTGCCAGAGCGTGTCTCTTACTTGGCAGAATCCAAAAATCAAGGAACATGTCATTTCTACCTTGATCCTATAGCTACCTATATGGAGAATTTTTTCAATGTAGAGCTTCAACCTATCTCTAACATTACTTTTGTTCTTCAAGACTGTCAGGGTCTCTGTTGTAAAGATCAATCATGTTTTCAGCAGCGGCCATTACACTTTGCAGTTTTGAATCTATGGGCAAAAGGTCAAGCTGCTCTTTTCACTGTGCTAGCGAGAAGTCAAACAGTCCTCTGGTCTCAGCAGCTACTTGATTGGCTTCATTGGCATTTTTGTATTATTTGATTTAACAAAATTATCAGTAGCATAGGGTAGGTAGGAGAATGTGAATAAACTCATCATTCTGAGCATCTCTTTTTCAGCAGTGTTCATTTGATTTGGTTTGAGTTGCAAGATCAAAACAGGTACAGGTTGCAGAATAAGATTTTGGGATCAGCCCAATGGATAAAGCATCGGTCTGCATGTTCATAGGTCTATGGTTCTTGACACCTCCTGAAAGAAGCTGCCATCCCCAGGTGGAGCCACTGTTATAACCCTATAATTCATAGGATCATCTGTTGACTGGAAATTTTTCACTCTGGGTGTATAGGTTTGCAAAT